>JSYX01000301.1:0-41343 GCA_000787465.1 Thermomucor indicae-seudaticae
ATCATACCAGTTTCAGCTCAGAAACCGGATTGTTACCTATGCCAAGGACATTGGGCGCTATGAACACGACCGCATCTATCAACTCATTGAAGAAGAGCATATGACTAAACCCAGAGGATTTTATCAGTGTGCCGCAGACATCTGGAACAAGTGTAATCCGAGTACTAATGCAAAGGGAAGAGCAATTGCCGGGTGCTTGCGGAATGATGGTGATGATACTCTGAAATAATGGCAACTGTATGTGCAGCAGCACTATGATGAAGTATTTGACCAGGTCGCACCTGAGGACGACGGTGACGATGATAAAGACAGTGATGAAGAGAAAGAGGACGATGACGATCAAGAACTGACGAAAGAAGAGTTACGTACATGTACAGTGGGGCTCAGAAAGATCCTGCGTTTCAAGGACGATAACTTCCTTTCGCTGCTGCGGTTGTGCATGACTCAGATTACGGGTTACAAGAGTGACCTACTGCTTCTTGCTCGTGCGGTCATGTTGAAATATGCTATGAACAATAATGCTTCCGTTGTCAACCTTGCCGATTTTTTGCCCGACCGTATTCTACGAAGAACAGACAACAATCGGATTATACATGCCAGTGCGCCTGCAGAAGGACTGCAAAAGAAGCTTGAAACAGTTTTTGAAAAGAAAAGACGTCCAGTGGATCCGTTTGCTGATTTTATGTCAACACGACATCTCTCGTTTCTTACTACCAAGTTTTTAGCCAGCTGTAAAGATCCGAAGGGACCATCCGAATGGAACGATTGGAGCCCTGAAGTTAACGATAGTATTCATTTGCACTGTGTTCCCAACGGGATGTCGGATACGGCAAGGCGGCAGCTCAGACAAATCAGTACAAGCATTAACAATATCTATGTAACTAGCGATATCTTGAACAAACTCCTTGGCTACGTCCTGTTGCTTCTCATTCGCGTTCGTTTGGCGCCTGAGCGAGAGAAGAAGTGGTTCGAACGTAAGCATAGCAAGCAAGGAGAGCCAAACAGAGATGAGAGGTACGCAATAATCGTCAAGCTTAAGGAATCAAGGTTTTTGACATAGAAAGATGTTTAGCAGTGGTCGCACCACGTCCAGAAAGAAACGGAAATACGTTAGAAAGGCCCTCAACAAAAAGCGTCAAAAACTTCTAAATTCGAATCGCCACGACAAATCCGCCAGGATCTCAGAGGTAGACTGCAGGTTAGACAAACTTGTTAAGCAAGACGTGGGACAAAACTACGAAGGCATTGAAGACGAAGACACCGACGCAGCAGCAATTGAAGTGGAAGAATTAGACGACAGTGATTACGAGCTTGAGGAGGAAGTTGATATGGAATATATGGTATCTGACCCAGATGAGGAGAATGAGAACGACAATAAGACGAAGACCGTTTGTGAGGAGGTAAGCTATCAAGGAAGGGATGTAAGAACAAAGTTAACGCATGAGGTAAGGCTTGTGGAGAGACCAGCAACAGTGAAATGAAAGAAACGTCACGGAAGAGGATCTTCATATTGAGGGCTCTGACTTGACAGTTGCTTTTTGATCTTAATATTACTGGCGAAAAAACCATGCAAGATATCCAAAAGAATTTTCCCAAAGCACGACTGGCAGATGAGGAAGCTAGGACAATTCAGGCTTTGTACCACTTGCTTTGGCGGTACATACCCAAAAGAACAGGAAATCGAGGCTTGGATAGGCATGTGGCGTTATGCATTCCGTTTGTTTTGCTCGCAAACGCTATCCTGCGCGCTGCCGGGTACGGAGAATTCTGCAGGAAGTTTTGTCCATCTATCTCGCCTGGATCAGTCCATGCATTAGCTTTCAACTCGATAACAACGTACGAGGCGTTTTGTGCTTGCATTAACGAAGAGAGCTTCAGCAGTTATGACATAGTGGACTCTGATAATGACAACCCCATGATCACCGCTGCAGGAGAGGCACAAAAGAATCCAGAGCTGGTTCTTGATGCATTTTTTGACCTTGCAGCCATCCGCGAGATATGTTCTAGCCAAGGGATCCACTTCAAAAACCGCATAACAATACAATCAAATGACGTTGCTATCCTATCTGGTACTCTAATCACAGAGGGGAGGAATCCGGTGCGATCGCCGTACGATGCAAAGAAGAAAAGAAAGAAGAAAGAGAATGACCAGGCCACGGAGAAGAAGGATCGGACAGAAAAGAACAAGAGTAGCCTAAGCAAACGAACGGACAGCGATGATTCAGCGGTGCATTCCGTCCAACAACCAGCAGATGAAGTGCTTGATAATCTCGACGCTGAAATTAAAAAAGATTGAACAGAAGAAAAAGGACGAGAAGGCGCAGTTGAAGGAACTTAATCATGATATCCAACGTATCACCAAGAAGATCGATCTCATGAATGCTCCAAATCGCCCGCCATTAATCCAGATACGTCAGTGTTTGAAAACAAGAAATTCAGTTCAAAGATCATTTCTGTTGCTGGTGTCAAGGCTGAGTAGTTTGCGACAACAACGATATCGTTTGGTCAAGGTTCGTTATGACAGTCTATTGCGATCCCGTTACTCAAGAAATTATTTTAGGGTGTACCCGACAGTAGCCGAGGTAAACTACCACGCGACAATATTTTGACGTGGGAAAACTTTAGAACAGAGGACAATACGGAGTCGATCGATATCAAGGAATTGAAAGCATCCAGTCAAGATGAACTGTTATTCTGCGGAACGGATTATGGATTGGTCACGATGAGTGAGACGTGCCCGTTAACAATAAACCGATTTGAAAAGCACATTGAACTTTACAACAACCGTTTCGCTCAATTAATTGATCCGAATGAGGAAGACGATGGGATGATGGATCTGGATATGAATATCGAGGATATAAAATTTCCAAAGCCATACAAGATAACTGCTCGCCATATTGAAGAAATTTCGTCGTCAAGGAACTATCGAAAAAGGCAGAGAAAAAAAGAACGTACCATAACGCACCGCGGAGTTACGTGTTACCAAGTCTATCTAACGTTGTATTGCTTCTGCTACATAGACGACAAGGCGTGGAAAGCGTGTTAGCGGTTTCGAAAAGAAGTTAAAGAAGAATTCGCTGGAGCAATGCTCCAGTGTTGACCAGATATTCAAGTACCGAGAGGTGACATTACAAATGAGTGTTCGTAGAGCTAGGCCATCGCGCTAATAAGTTCGTTACGTCATAGGTTTTTGAAGAAGCTAAAGACGATCTTCGAGCATTTTATTCCACTAGTAGCAGAGCCAAAACCGAAAAGAGGAGACAACAGATATTGACGCAGAAAGCATACGCAAAAGCGGCGTTTATGGAACGCAAGTACGTCAAATCCTTTGAGTCGGGAAGGCGCACACATGTGCATTGCATTGGTGAAGCTGGAACAGGGGTTTTCTCTCGAATCAAAGGACACATCAAGCGAGGAGGGAACAAATTGAGAAGACAGCACCGACAGTATACGTGTGTGGCCATGACCAATGAATACAACACTTCGCAGATTTGCCCCTTTTGTTTTAGCAAGATGGTTCATCCAACCCACAGGAAGAAAGGCAGGCTAAAATCAAACAATGGAGCGGTTACTTACATAAATCCAGATTGCATTTCAAACAAGTACAATTATGGCACTCGCGGACGCGATACAAACGCTGCATTCGACATTGCCTTGGCTGGCGCATACATTATCCTTTCACAAGACGGTCGCGGTTTCGACTGTTTCCGCTCCGTCACACCATTAAACACCAATTACCAACCACTGGAAATCATCACTGAACTTGACACCAGGGCCATCCCGGAGGTTTGCGATCTTGGTCATCACTTTCCAAAGTGATAATACTTGTAAGTAAACTCTGAAAATTGTCTACAGAAACTAGGGAGCTCACTCTTTTATTCCTTCCACAATAGAAGGTAAGACGAAGTGTTATATTCCCGCATAACGAAAGACTCAACATTTTACGTTCATGTGCCTGCTTTGGATGCTCTTCTGCGCTGGCCTGAGATTCAAATTGCGCAGAAAGAAAGGGTAAGTTGTGCAAAGACGAAATGCAACGTGCGTGAACTATTTTACAAAACGACGCAAATCTTTTTTCCTCGGCAGCGCAAACCGGGTTTTTGGTCGACGCAAAGGTGCATCTCAAGCAGCGCAAACATCTTTTCAAAATCCAGTATCCTACTCGCGATCAAGTATGAAATACGTGACAATTCAGTTGTAACCTTTTGGCTGTATTTATTGATATGATATACGTTATGAGAAATATCCAGTTTAAGAAAACGTTGATCTCTAAAGGTTGACTTTGTGCAGTGAGGAAAATAAGCTATGGCAGCGAGAAAAAAGAAAACAAGAGAAAACACTAGAAAGATTCTTATAAACTTTGCTATGTAACATGGTAATAACTTGATCCTCAGCATTCAACCAAATGATAACGAATGAAACTGAACGTCTTATGAGTGCGCGAAAACCACTTTTGCATCAGGGACCGATATAACCTTTGACTCATTATTCAAGTATCCAACGCGCACGCATCGTGAATGCCGTGCACAAATGCCAACTGACAAAACTGGTGACGTCGATTATGATTGAAGCGACGTACAGCTGCAGCAGCACATAAAAGCATCAGACCCACTCTTCCAAAAAATGCAATTTGTCTTTTCAGTGACGCATATCGTTTGAAGGAAAAGACGGTCTGTATTCACGTCTAATCATTTCAGTGTTTATTCTTTGCGTGGAAAAGACGACGTTCAAGTGTCCTTTGGTGGCGTCATGGTCAATCCTCGCTTGATCGACGTGCGTTCTTTCTGGAGTGGCGTACTTTGGGATTGCATGCTTGCACGTGGGATGCTGATATCAGACGTAGCCCGTGATTCAAGCATTGGTCGCGGCACGGTATCGTACGGAAGTTCAGACAAGCGCCGAAGACGGATTCTGTAAAGGATTGCGTCTATAGTCAACTCAATCTGCAGATGATTCTTGATAATAGACATTTCTGGAGCAAAAAGCTCAGTGCAAATGATCGACTACATAGTTTTCATGAACACCACTTACTGGGCCAGGTAGTTCGTTCGCCTCGAATGATGGCATCCATGACTGTGTCCATACTGGGATTAGACAGGACCTTTAAAAAGTCGCCATAGTTGACGTTGGGTATAATGGTAATGTCACCAGAATACTTTTGTGACATGATCGCCTGGACCTTGTTGAAGAAAGCAGGTGCTACGCCGAGTTCTGAAAGCTAAATAACCATCCGGGATTAGATCTGGAAAACACAGACAAGAAGTTTCGTATGTACCTGTGTACATCTATGCTGGATTTCGCCTTTTGCCATATGCATGCAGAAATTGGTAAACTGCCGAAGTCGGGATGGTGTACTTGTCTTTTGAAGAAATGGAATAACGTGCGGATTGACTAAGATGGAGGTCTCCTTTTAGCCTATACACTACACTCCTTTACAGAGCCGGGTAACTAACCTTGCGAGACGATGAAATGATTAACGTTAAACAGCTCGGAGAGCTTATTCATTGGCAAATCGCTTTTGGTTTTGGAACATGTCAGCATGAATTGGATCCCTTTAGAATAAATAGGCTTTTTTTACTTTTCAACTGAACCATCAATGTAGAGTTGATCTAATGGACAGTTAGAGTGCTTTGTCGCGTCAGCCAGGATATCAGGTTCACGTACCACCGCCGGGGTTCCAAGGGACAATGTTGCCGTTCTTATCCTTTGCATAGAGTTGCGAAGAGCCGTAAAAGACGGGCACAGAACAAGACACCACACTACAGAGAACGCTTGCAGTAAGTACAAGCATTAGAGTATGCTCTCTGCAGGCACAAAACTTACACTGCAGACCAAATGAGCTACACGAAGCATTAGTTTTGCTAGGTATTGAGTGGATACGCCAGACTTACTACATCGGGCGCCGTCAGGTAATTCAAGAGGCGAGGCATATCATAAATAGTAGATGAACTGACAGTGATGTTCAATATCCACCGTGTTCGATTGAAAGCTTCCTATTAACCAAATATCACTATGATATTTGCTTTTCACCTGCATATTGTCACCTGCCTGAAATGTGATGTCTCCGATATTACTTCGAATAGCGTCATGCATGATTTCAATGTCATAAAGTTGTCCTTTGGTGAGCAATCGATGGAGTCGCATCAATGGAGTCTCTGGTTGTCCGCTTCTTTCAAAGACATCCTGTAATACAGATCAAAACAGGACTCCTTATAACTCGTTCGTTCGAGATAAGTCTTACCAACTTTATGCCAGTCGGATCAAACATGCCAGGGATCTCATCATCCGTACGAGTACAAACCATGGCTGCCATGATGCTTCCACTGGAAGCACCTGAGATGATACGAGGTAGCAATCGTGCACTATGCAAGCACTTGATGACACCCAAATGATGGAGTCCTGATACAATGAATAGTTGTGTTAGTACAGAAATTATTTCCATTTGTCTCTATTTTTATTTACCCAAAGTGCCACCGCCACTCAGTAAAAGTGCTGTACGTCCAAAGCTTTGTCGAATGGTCATGAAAAAGTCATGCTTTGCACGCAAGTCTAGTTCAGGTTCCGAAGAAGGAGCATCGCAAATCCAGTTCAGCTGTCGAACTACTTGATCAATGTAGCTCGAAATTAGCGTCTTCGTGCCGATGCGTGTATGGGCGTACAACTAGCCAGAAAAGCATTAACGAATGAAAACCTGACGAATAACAAGTTATGACTTACTTTGGGATTACCCATGTCACCGAGGTTTCTCTCCAAGCTTGTTCTCAAGGCAAATATCATGGCAGACTGGCTGTCTGTTGTTTCTCGGACACGGCGCAACTGTTGTAGCCGCGTCTGTATCAATTCCCAGTCATAATCATCTGATTTTGGATCTTGTTTCCATGCATCCAGACCTTTTATTTTTGGTAGCATAAGTTCATTGCCCCGCACATGACGTATGCATGTGTGTGTTACCATCTAAATCATCCAATATGGCGGCAGCTTCAGCCCACTGTTCATAGTTTGTAGCCACCTTAAGGAGGTGCTCATAGTAAGATTTCTGATTCGAACAATGAACAAGTCGATCGCAAAGTTTCTACAATTTGGAAATGTTCTAAATCGCTGTTGATCTTGATTTCGGGAATTATCCTTACATTGGACCAGTACGATGCAACATCCCAGACAATGGACTTGGTTGTACCCATGACATCGTCAGGCACACATAATGACGCCGGTATCAAGGCACCGTCCGACTTGCCCCACATGCTTGACCTGAAGAAAGAGAGATAAAAAGGGAATCGAGTTCTCGCATGATTTCTGGCTCAATTTTCACGTGTTATTAACTGCTTGAAGGGCAGCCTTGACATGCGTGGATCCGGATGAATATTTTAAGCGGATAGAGTTCGGCTCACTCGGTAACTTTCCTCTGGATATGCAGGTCCCTGAAGGGGAGGTGCCCTGATTTGGATCTGCTTCGTGATTATGCAAAGACCGACTAAGCTCATTTTTAAGAAATCCAGTTGTTTCAAGTTGAAGCTAAAGTCCAAAGTGAAAACCTTGCCTCTGCATCGGAATAGATACGCAAAAATGGTCTTTGTGCGCGCCATGCGGACTTCAACTCCGTTCATGCAGCGGCGAAACCAGGTTCCTGGAGTTGTTGTTGGTATCAGGCAATCGAAGGGTCTATTGTTGGTAATATACAAAAGGGGGTTGCCTGTCATTTACAAGACAAGATGCTCAGAACGAACTTGCTAGAAGATAATACTACAGAATTAAATGGGTAAAGAGAAGGTGATGGGAGAGGGCATTAGTTATGAAGATGAAAGGTGCAGTTGTTGGAGGAGAGATGCAGTTATTCAATGGTGTTCTTCACTTTCGTTTCGAATCGGCGAATATTTTGGCACTCGCGCTTCAAGTTATCAGCTCGGGGCGTGTCCCATTCTCCTGATGCGTAGAATTTACGTGCATATCTTATGCAGACTTCTTCTCTAAAGTGGCTATACAGTTCGCGATTGTACTGCCGCTAAAGAAGAAACGGGGAATAGTGAGTTTTGCTTAATCAACAGCACAAGACACGTTGTTTCCTAATACCTCTTTTTTGCGCGTCTCTTCAGGGTAACGGTGTGTCTGATGGATCAAAAAGTCATTGGGAAGAACCCAATACTCGATGCCGGATAAATAGATCTCGTAAAGACAGGCGGCCTTGTTCGCGCCATACCCAATGAAACGTTCATCGCACCAGGGAGAACCTTCCTTCTTGTAGACAATGTAAGGCTCGTAGGAGAAGTCGTAAGTCGTGACTTTGTACAGCTTGTTGCTTCTGTACCAACGTGGGTAATCGGTCGAACCGTGACCCTTCACCCACGACTTGTGGAACATGTCGATCTTGCCTTCATCCTTGAGCTTCAAGAGGTCCTTCTTGTTGGTCGGGAATGTGCGCCAATCGGTGCCGTCTTCTTGGACATTGTATTCAAAGGCAGGGACCACCAAGGCCGTTCGCCCCTCCCGAAGTCGACGCATCAGGTCTGGATCGCTGCGAATCGATTTTCGGAGGTCGGTACACAGATGGAAGTCGACGTCAAGCATCATGATGTAGTCGGTCCGGGAAAAAAGTTTGGCAACGTTACGCCACATGTTGAACTGCCGGTCGTACTTGTCCAGTATCAAGTGCACATCGACGTAGCGCTGCATATCGGGGTTTTGTGCGTACAGTTCACGAAGCTCCTTCATCACGATATCCTTGGTCTCGTCGTCGCTGATATGCACTGCAGCCGATATAGGTCCTAAAAAATAAACCCTTGTTAATCAACGAACCACCCCCTGTTCTTTGAGGTATCATACCCTTGTGATTACTCGCTAGTCGAGACAAGACCGGAAACCGATTCCGCGTGACGAGCGTGGCCATGGTGATATCTTCTTTATCAAAAGGTTCCTTGGCCCGATAAAAATAGGGAGTCAGGTTGCTGGGTCCCAAAGCACCAGAAAAGACTTTGGTCATCACGTAATTCTCAGGTAATGACTGAATGGCGCCTTGACCATTGGACCATACGACTGCATGCTCGTTGAGTTGAGGCTCTGTCATTCCAATGATAGGCTCCTGGTCGAATGCTTCTCGGGCCCTGGGCTGGATACCATGATGTTGCCTGTCGTACGATGAATAGAAATAATGGGCGGTATACACAACTGAAACGACCGCGTAGACGGCAAGTAGGTATTTGCCAATCCTCGTTATTATCTGTGTCCAGTCTCGTTTCATTGTCTTTTGCAGAAAAAAAGAAAGACAAAGGGAAGAAAGAGAGGGTTTAAGAAAAGGGGATAAAAAAGGATGAAAGGAGCGTGTGATCTGGACGCACTGCAACGTAAAAAAGAAGATTGTAGCGCGTGCCACTCTATATATATATGCAAGAGAAAGCGACTAAAAATAACCTGGGAGCCCAGGTACCGGGGCTTGATCCATGGTTGCACAAAAGAGTGAATTGCCGCGAAAAAGCCAAAAATTTATTGAGATGCCTTTGTATAATGGCCATATACCAGATCATAACCGTCGAATTCATAAAGAATTCTATCCGTGCGAGTGTATCCCCCGGGTAGCGTAGAGCCCATTGCGTGCACCATGTGGTTGTTGCGACTGTGGTGATGGTGCGATGTAAAGAAAGTCATGGTAAAAGTTTCGGGGTCAAAGATCCGTACGACCTGACTGACCAGAGTCTCAATCGGGCTCATGTTGTCATTATCATGGTTGGCGTGCGACTGTTCCACGGGTATATTGGTCTCAAAGGACGCGTAAGAGCACGCCGGCTCCGGTGTGACATGGATCGTAA
The DNA here is from genome assembly GCA_000787465.1 of Thermomucor indicae-seudaticae. Classification (NCBI taxonomy): domain Eukaryota; kingdom Fungi; phylum Mucoromycota; class Mucoromycetes; order Mucorales; family Lichtheimiaceae; genus Thermomucor; species Thermomucor indicae-seudaticae. Next base: position 9,798 of record JSYX01000301.1, read on the forward strand.
AGTATCGATCGTCCTGCAACCCATTGCTGGAATACCCGCAAGGCTCAAACAAAAACGAGTCGATCTGTGCTTGAGGATACAAGGCTCCAATGCCTGTCTTCAAGTCCACCCATTGACCGCCCTTTGTCCCGGACTCCGTCAGTTCCGCGTGATGATAGAAATGCTTCTTCATCGCCTCCGGATTCAAACGCGTCATCAGGATCTCCACAGTCTGATCAGGGTACGAATGGCCACCATTGCCAAACGGAGACGGGTCTTCTTCGGTCACAGGTGTCATTTGCCCGCTGCTCAGGATCTCTTTTCCTTCTGTGATGTCGTCATTATCAGGCTGTGGCGTCTCTGGACGAGATCGCGGGCGTGGTCGATGCAAAACGTCATCAGCAGGCTTGGTCAAATAGAGGTACCAATGGTCGCTCGCCACTTTGCCAATCGTATACGCTGATCCGTTGTCTGACAACACGCTCCCGTTGTCAGACCAAATCGTTCATTCGCTCCTCTCCAACCCATTCAAACTTACCAAAATACTTGTTGAGGAACTCGACCTCATTATTCCACGAGCGATGCGGTCCAACTTGTCTTTCAGGAAACATGAATGCCTTGCGCGAGTAGAACACGCGCCACACTTTTTCAAAGTCACAGTACTGCTTTGCAATTTCCAGAATGCGCGGAACGGCCAAGAGCAACGTTGTCGTCCCGCATGTCTTGATGATGAGCTTGTGTGGATAAACAAACATGGATGATTCGCTAATATGCATGGGTGAGCAGGACATATATAGACAGTCTTTGTCTTTTCATTTACCTCAAGAGATACGCGTCCACCGCATCGTTCGAAATCACGTTCAACACGGTACACTTGACAATAGCCAGCATGTCGTCCCAAACAGGACGGGGCACGCAGCGCAATCCAGCTCTTCTTTCCGTTGCTCTGTGGAAACGCGCCCGTGGCGGACTGAAACGGGCGACGGAAATGGTCTTGTCTTCTTCGTCATTGTTGCTTGAGACGTCATCTTCTTCTGATGAATCGGAGTATTCTAGGTGTTGATGATCCACGAGATGCTGCGGCGAGGGCGAGAACCAGATCTCGAGGAGCTTCTCTGGACCTTCAAAACAGCCTTGCTGGGCGGAATAGTTGTCACCTTGCATTGGAGGTTCGACCATGATTAAGGAATACTAAAGAGGTACTTTTCTTTGTTGTTGTTTCTGGGTTGTCTTTGTTCTGTTCTATTCGTAGGATGCTTTATGAGGTGGAGGCTTGCTGGGAACGCCGAGGTGCATAAGAGAGGGAGGAGAAGGAGGCAAAGAGAGAGATATATATGTGGAGAGAGTGAGAGAGAGAGAGCGGGGAGAAGGCGCTTTTGAGTAGTGTCGAATAGATATCTCGCTTTCTCTACGGCGGCTGAAAGGGTCTGTAGCTTTGTGCTGGACCAAATACTACGACTACTTTGCGACGTACAAAAGCAGAGGTTCGTTCGCGACTTGTGTGTAATGGAATGGTGGGCAAACCAACGAATACAGTGAGATACGCGTAGTCTTTATGGACAGTAATCCCACTGAAAGCGAAGGAACACAGAAAACAAGGGATACAATCGAGAGAGAAGAAAGTGGAAGAACCTGGGCGGGTTGCCATGTTAAAAAAATTTTTGGGCTCAAATGTCGTCGCTCATCATTGGCGCTGAGATATAAATTTTCCCCTTCCTGCTTTGCCGAACTGACTCGGCGGCGTGCACGGAAAAAAAGACCATGACGGTTTTGTTATAGCGTACATCGGGTCGGCAGATGGGGTGCGGGGGATCATTTTACAACAGCCATGATGTAAACTGATTTCAGGAGACTCCTCAGCTGCTGAAGTATCCCTTCACATGACAACAGCCTAAGCTTGTTATAGGGTGCTGCATCATCGCGTTGACCATTTCAGATAGGGTCGATGGCACCTAAAAGGGTAACTGGCCAAATGGATCGATAGCTATTCACGAGGATCACTAGAATGACGTCGAAAAACGTCTTTTTCGTTCGATAACAGGAAACCATTCGGTGCTCATGGGATCCCTGCATTGTTTTGACGCAGTGCAATGTTCACGAAGTGACTTTTTGCAGGATGACGAAAGGAAAAAAACAGGGTCAGAATCATGTTTCACTGATTCTTTTGCCAAGCCTTCACTGAGGGCCCGTGCGACAGGCTACGTGTCAATTTCATTCCTAGATAATCCACGAGACGGACAACTAGTAAGGCGGTGGCTGATGCCAACAACGATGAAATTTGCCTTATTTTCTCTACAACACTCGCAGGCTGGTTTGGCTTTAGAAAGGGGACACTGGTTAGATTTTCTGGACGTAAGAGCACACACACATTTACGTACTCTGAGGGTACCTTTCTCCGCTTCAGCGTCTTTGATTGGGCTACTCCGATTCCAAACTGTTGGCTAGATTCTCGGCTTCCCCTCGCGCTTTCTCTCCCTTTTCTCTTTCTTGTTTCCACGTAATCGCCCTTTCATTTTTACTATGCCTGGGTATCAGTCATTTCCCGTCATAAATCAGCATTTCATTGTCGACCGAAAATACCAGTTCATCCGCGAAATGGGCCAGGGCGCCTATGGCGTCGTTTGGTAAAGCTTGTACCTTTTTATCCCTATTCTTTTACCAGCTGCATAACCTAGCTCACTTTTTATACACACTCTAGTGCTGCAAAAGATACAGAGACCGGTGAGCAAGTCGCTATCAAAAAGGTATCAGTCAGAGGCTGTTTGGTCATCCACAATCGCTCATTGCCAACTGGAAATTGAAAGGTCTGCCGGATATTCGAAAAAAATATCCTTGCGAAACGTGCTCTGCGCGAGGTCAAGCTCTTGAAGCACTTTAACGGCCACGAAAACGTAAGGGATTATTAGGGGGCGTTGTCGGGAATAGCAGTGCTCAGCATATGATTTTTTCAACTTTTTGACACAGATCACGTCGGTGATCGATATGGATATTGTCAATTTGCAAGACTTTAACGAGCTGTAAGCATGCGATGTGGAATCATATGTGTTGTTAATGCCGTCGTATTCATTGTTCGAGTGTGCGGGGGCGATACTCAGGTACTTGGTCCAAGAACTCATGGAAGCTGATCTGCATCAAATTATCCGCTCCGGTCAGCCGCTTACCGACGCGCATTTCCAATACTTTGTTTACCAAATCTGTCGTGGGCTTAAATACATTCACAGTGCTAACGTAAGCAATCTGGAGGGGATGGTGGCTTGCTTGTAGTGGGACTTATCAGTTGTTGTTCCTTCTCAGGTACTGCATCGTGATTTGAAGCCAGGTACGGGTTATTGTTCTATAGTTAGGGCGTCGGACATGGCATCGGGTTTTTCCTAACACAAACGGGTGAATAGGCAATTTGCTTGTCAACGCAGACTGTGAATTGAAGGTGAGGGGGGTAAAAGGAGCGGTGAATAGCCTTGAAGTGGTGCCTGACATGCTTTTCTATGTAGATTTGCGACTTTGGTCTGGCGCGCGGTTATTCGGAAAGTTCTGAAAACAACAATGCGGGTTTCATGACCGAATACGTTGCGACCCGATGGTACAGAGCTCCGGAAATTATGCTTAGCTTCCAAAACTATACCAAAGCCAGTATGTTCGCTACACAAAGCGATTAAGCGGATGGATGATTGACTGAATGAGCGGTTCCGTAGTTGACATGTGGTCAGTTGGCTGCATTTTTGCCGAAATGCTTGGCGGCAAACCTCTTTTCAAGGGCCGGGACTGTAGGTTTGAATTTTCTGTATTACATTCTGTACTTATTAATCTCGTACAATCTATTAGATGTCGATCAACTCAATCAAATTCTCGGTATCTTGGGTACTCCGGACGAGGATACTTTGAGACGCGTTGGCAGTGAGAGGGTAAACGGCGACTTAATAATTGGGCAATTTGTTGTGCAACTCTAATCTGGTCTCACAGGCCCAAGTCTACATTCGCAGCCTTCCACGGATGCCTAAAATTCCGTTCCAGAACCTGTACCCCAGAGGTAGGATATCCATTACATAAGCACATTGCACTGTACTGAGCTGACTGTAACTATCCTCCAGCTAACCCACTGGCAATCGATTTGCTAAACAAGCTACTCGAGTTCGACCCAGCAAAACGAATTACAGTTGAAGAAGCATTGGCCCACCCGTACCTGAGTGCATACCATGATGAAGATGATGAAGTAAGTTATTAATCTAAATTAATCATTACTTTTACTCAATGCACGCAGCCTTCACATACCGAAATTTTCGATTTCTCCTTTGAAGAATACGAGTCCATAGAGGATATGCGCAGTAAGCCTGAAATTATGAGATGTATACGTCCAAGTTCAAGACTTAGTGACATTATGTGAACAGAAATGATTGCCCAGGAAGTCATGTCGTTCAAAGCCAACAAGCAGGGATTGTTGCAACCGCAGGCGAACCCAAGTTCGAATTTGCGACGGAAAGAAAGGTAACTGTGCTGGGATATCCATTGGACATTTATCAAATTGGCTCATGAATTCTTATAGCTTATCTGCCCAAGATCGTGAGACTCTTGAGCGAAGCAAACAAGCAGCTGCACAAGCTCGAGCTGCTGCTGGCACTACGCAAGGCCAGGATGCAGGCGCAGGTGGTGGCTCTGTGGCTGCTGCGGCTGTTGCCAACCATCCCATGCACCATATGGAAGTCGATGAACTAGAAAGAGAATTGAGTGGACGAGCTTAATGAATATTTCTTTACTATTATTTACATTTTACCCTCTCCGTTTTCTTACCAATCTGTAAGACAAGTAGAAGATCTGTTCTTTTGTTCTACTGCTGTTGCGTTTGTTGTCAATAATGAGAAGTAAACAGCATCAAGTTGTCGACCATTTTCAGGTTTCACTTTGGCCTCCAAGACATATCCAACCATGTGCAGCAACAGCAAAAGATGAAAAAGAGTGTTCAGTGGGCGAAGGACATAGTTTCGGCTTCGTCGCCTCTAATGTACACCGGATCGCGCTTCTTCTTGCTAACATTGAAGTTGCAACGAGATCAGGAGCAGTCGATCCGGCAATTCATTGTTGCCCATGGCGGATTGATCGTGGAGATCTATACGGAAGCCAGTTTCATCATGACGTGCCTTAAGAGTGCCTGTCGGATTGCCCGTCATGTTCCTAAAGTATGAATATTGGGATGCTTTTTCTTTGTCAGGAGAGAAGCTCATTGTTCCCCTTTTAAAGGCTGCTTGTCCGGTTGTTCATGTTCAATGGGTTGTGGATTGGTAAGACGTTGAAAAACTGTGATATTATCCCGTCACCACTTACTGACTTTATGAACCAAGCATGGACAAGGATGACTGGACCGAACCGGATTCCTACGTGATAGACATGTCCGGCTTTATCAAGGAGGACAAGGTGATTATGATATCTTCTGATGAAGAATTCCCTCGGCAACTTCGATGGAATGATATTAAAGATAAATACAAGGAACTTTGTGGCACGTCAGTGGATCGCAAGACAATCATTGCTGGTTATCGAGTAACCAAGAAACCTCGCTTATGGTGACAGAGAGAGCGCAAGTCTTCCACTGGATGAATGACTAATATGTAGTATCATTCATATAGCAAGGAAGAAAGCTACCAAACGACGACTTCGCAATCCTCCGCAGATGGATCTGGGTTTTTCTCTCAAACAGATGATGAGGAGGAACAAGAAGAACCAGTGGCCAAAAGAATGAAAGGATATGCATGTCAACGCCCATCCGACGGTTCACCACACAATAAGGATTTGGTAGAGGCCTTTGAATTTCTGGAACACGCTCGCGACCTGATGGGTAAGTGAGCTTGGCCGCCTCCTCTACCCTTTTTCCTGGGTGGTCCATCCCCAATCTATAAAGGCGACAGTATCAATAGTCGAAGTTATCGTATAGCAGCATCCGTAAGTGATCATATCATGATTTAGCTAGTCGAGTTTGACTAAGTATTACTCGCTAGGTTATCAAAGTAAATATCATTGTATAGAGTGTGCATTATTTGTTTATTCATGAAATGCTGAAAAGTTGATCGTAGTCGTATCCTAGAAAACTGAAATCAGCCGCCGAGGCCAAATGCTTGGAAGGCATCGGAAAGAAAACTGCACGCATTGTACGTATCTGAATGCTGGGAGGTCTGTCGGTTTACTGTTTTCTCAACTCGCGTCCCCTATATATATTATAGATTGATGATTATTTGAGAACTGGCAGGATACCAGACATTGGTAATATAAACGTTAATATCTTACTGCTAATCTAGCAACTTGTTGACAATCAGTTTTTCTGATTCCTTGTAGAACTCTTAAGGTCATATCCGGATTTTGCAGTCATGGAAAGATTCTACAAGATTCACGGTACTGTAGATATACAGCAGAGGCTGAAGGAGCGTTTGTAAGGATTTCACTAACGGATCAACGACGAAAAAAGGTGTTGGCTCCCAAAAGGCACGTGAGTTCTTTTGTAAAGGTTACAGGTCACTGGATGACATTTTGAAAAACGAGCGCCTGACCCGGGATCAAAGACATGGTATACAATAATATGATGACTTTTGCAAAAAGTAATCATATGCACATGTTGTCAAAGTTCTTTAGGGATAGTTAAAACTTTTGTTGCATAGGATTCCAAGAAAAGAGGTGGAAATCATTGCGGACACGCTAAGTGCTGTACTCGATAAACATTTTCCGGGCGTTGAACATACCATATGCGGGAGCTACCGATAACGTGATTCATGACGTTCACTAGAAGAAGAGTATTGATTATCACGGAACGTACATTAGGCGCGGGAGAGCCGAGTCTGGCGACGTGGACGTGGTTATAACCCATAAAGACAAGGCCGTGTCGGCCAGTTTGCTGGTCAAGTTGCTTGATATCTTACAAAAAGAAGGTTCGTTTCGTTGGTATATACACACATAGTGCGTGTATGTACGGTATTAAAGGTTTTGTATAGGCCATCTAGTAGACGTCTTATCAATGGGCTCAGAGTGCCAAGACCGAGAGGAAGAGGATGCGCATCTCCGGCCGGACCAGGCACTATGTATATGGAAACAACCAAGCTACGATACACATCGACGGGTTGATTTAGTCGTGACGCCGTACGAAAATTACCCAGTAGCGATCTTGGCTTGGACCGGATCTGCCTACTTTGAACGAAGCATTCGGTTATACGCGAAGAAACAAGAACAACTGAAAATAACTTCTCATGGTATCTACGACAGACGAACGAACGAAAAACTGACCGAAAGACATGCATTTCAAGTACTTGGTCTCGACTGGCTGGAACCACACCAAAGAGATTGCTAGCACTTATTATCTTATCTATTCACTATTCATGACATATTACCAAACAAGATTTATCGATGCAACGAATATATGAAAAATGTATATACAGGTCTGAATATTATACACGTTATAGTTCGAGGCTCTTTAGGAGCGAGTCAACCTTTTCCTCCCAATGCACCAAAACATCCTTTGGTTGTTCGATTTCCTCGACTTTGCCTTCAAAGTACTCTTTGCTAAACACATGTTGCACGTCCACGGCCTTTAATTCGTCGTATAGTTGGCGTATCTTTTGAGCTCTTTCCTCGTCATGTAATATAGTACCGTACAGCGTCATGTAAGTGCTGCCGATAAAATTCAGTTAGGGAGAACATGAAAGGCCACAACGTAAAACTGACTACTTACCTTAGCCGTCCACGAAGTATTCCCAACGACTTTCCGACACTAAAGCCTTCAATGTATCCTTTGTCGAAACCTTGCTGCATTTTCAATTCTTTGCCTGCTACGATTCCTTCCTTGTAACCTTCCTGCCATTCTAAATCAATTAGTAATCAAAGGAGGAAGAGAGAGAGATATCAAGGTAAGAAGCCATGCCCTACATTGCCGTGATTCACATTAAGCCTTTCCCATTCTCGTTGAGCGATTTCGCGATCGTAAGCCGAGAGTTCCTCATCGGAAGCCCAAACATCATCCATAATGTCGAAGCTCGTTAAACCTGAAAGCGTTTCGGATTTCGGCTGAATTTATTCCGAACTGAAGATGATAGAAAGGATGTAGCGACCGTAAAGCAGGAGACTATGCGCGAGGTTTTGGCAGGATCCACGCTTTGAGCCTCGCTGATTCACTAAAGAGTACATAGCTATATCCCATGGCGACTGTGCCCTCGTATGCTATAGTGTCGATGCACTAAAAGTATTCACGTCACCTTCACATTGAAAATTGGCACGCACTCAAGTACTGACCGGTACGGCATCAATCGTATTTGGACCGAAACGAAGCATAAAACCGTAACTAGCAAACAGCCACTTATTTATTGCTCAAGAAAAGATCATTTTCAAGTGCTGCGATATAAGCATAAAGGTATGGCAGTACTGGGGTGTTTCGACAGGGATAATGAGATATCCGTGCACTGCAAGCAATCAAGTGCTATTGATGAGTGCAACACCGAAACAAACAATCAGAGGGACCACATTTACCTGTTCCGAGCACGCGCATAGCAGTTGCACTCACTCCAGCTTCCGCCAGCTTACGCGCATACGTTTCGCCTTTGTCCCTCAGTACGTCCGCTTCTGCAGTAAAAATCAGAGCTGGTGGCAAACCTCCACGGCCGCAACGATCGGGCAGGCCAACTCGTCGCCGGCCACTTTGGACGGATCTCGATGGAGAGCCTTGCTGAAATACGCAAGGTGAACTTTGGACAGCCCATAGTCTCCATTGCCGTAGAGATGGTATGACTCGAATGGCTCGCGGTCTCCGGCTGTGGACGGATAAATCAAAATCTGCGTTTTGATCGCGTCTCCATATTGACGCTCTTTGGCCATCACTGGGAAGCAAAAGGTATACAGTATTAGCCCGTAAAACCAAAACCCCAGCAGCTATAAAGGGCTTACTCGACAAGGCTGCAGTCAATCTTCCTCCCGCTGAATCGCCAGCGACGGCAATCTTGTCAGGATCAACCTTCAACTCTTCGCGGCCGTGTTCCCGCAGCCAGACAAGGACGGCAAAGCATTCTTCCCATGCAGTAGGATATTTCGCTTCAGGGCTCAGAGAATAATCAACAAACACAACGGCAACGTGTGCTTTGACACAGATCTGCAGAGCCACAGTTACATGCCACTGGTAAAAAAATGTCAAAAAGTGCAGACATACGTACGTGCATCGCGTATCACTTTGGCGTGCGTATGCTTCGAACCAAAGACAAAACCACCTCCATGGCTTTGTCATGCATGTTACAAAGCCTTATTTTTTTATTGTTATCCAATAGAGATCCAACTTACAGATACATAACCACCGGCAAAATTTCGTCGGCTGCTGCTTCTTCGACGGGCAGCCGAAGTATCGTCAGTGGAACATTGCGATCGTTATGCTTAAACATTGTCTCTTGATGCAAGCATTAGGGAGATCTTTTGCAGCTTGTTTCATCTGGCTGTCAGCCCATGCGCGGTAGTCCTCGACAGGAATGCTCTCTAGAGCTGGTCCGTTCTCGCGCTGTGCGGCCAGAGCTTTTGCGTAAACTGGGTGAACTGGCGTCGACATCGCGTGCGATAAGAAGGTGTATATGTCACACGCTGGCCTACACAGTATAGCGCGGGGAGTTACGGGGTTATCCAGTTCTCACGCTTGTTTTCCTCCAGTCCGAGCTTAGCGGATAAGTTTTGTACCTGTAGACTGGGCAATCTCTTTCATTCTAGCAGCGTAGCATTATCTGGACTCTTTCTACCAGGCGTCCATTATTCGGTTTCCCGATTATTTGCGCTTGGAAAGCTCGTTGTCTTTTTACGGCCAGCGTGTCCGTAGCCATGTCAGTTCAAAATAAACATTTACAAGATATCTCTCTTACATCTCGCCTACCATAATCTTGCCTGGATGCTGATGAAATATTGAACTGATGCACAGCAAAATTGAGCTTTATTTGATATAATGATACATACTTCTTCTATCTATTGGTAGGACTTCAGTCTAAATTGTTATATCGAGCGACCACTGTATATATGTTTTCTGCGGTGATGATGGGCTGCAAAAATGGCGGTCTTCATGTTGCGCTGACGCGAGCCCTTTTGACCGTCTTCTTGTTACCATTCTCCTGCGCCGCCAATTTCCGCTTCAAGTTTCGCCTGGGCGCGGCTTGTGCGCGTAACTTGTGCGATGGCGTCGTGTCCGATTGCAAATGGCCTTCAGGAATCGCCCTTTTCTTGTAAAGCCTCTGTGATCTGCGGCGTGGCGCAACTTGCTTTTTGCTTGTTACTGCCTTGTTATGCTGTTTTGCTGTCTTTTGATCGTCATTGTCAGCCAAAGTAAATTGTCCTTGACTGGATGAGTCTTGATACTCTTCCGTGCGTGATGCCGTCATGTTCGACTGCGGATGACCTTCAGAAGCTGAAATCGCTCTTTTGGCATAAAGTCTTTGTGATCTTCGGCATGGGTCAGCTTGCTTTTCTGCCTTGTCTAGAACTGGATGGTCGTCATTAATGGCAGGCTCCTTTGCAGTCTCTTGATCGTCCTTGTCGATCGGCGCGGATCCTTGTCTAGACGGGACATTTTCTTCTATGCGACCTTTATAAGCTGGAATGGCTCTTTTTTCATGGAGTCTTTGTGATCTTCGACAGGGCGTCTTTGTTCGCAGGGTTGGAGTCACAAGATGCTTATTGGCGTTTCGCCGCTGTCTTGAGCACCTGGCTCTTGAACTGTGGATGGCTTTTTTATACTCGTCCGTGCTCTTTTGGCAGGGCGATGCCGATGGCTTCCGGTTTCCTGTAACTTTCCCTTTCTCTTTCTGCTCTCTGACCCTGGCAGTGGTTCGGTGTGTTTCATTGTGTGGTGGGTCTCGCCGTTGCTAGTCTCCTTGTCGGTTGTCAATGTATCGTCACTATTGGTTATTGCCAAGCTGGAATCTTGGATTTGTGTTGTCGCGGGCAAAATGTCTTGCTCCTGCTGTCTGTGTCTTGCTTCGGATATCTTGAGATTTCCCATGAGGGTGCCTAACTCGTCGTCTAACGAGGCATTTCTGAAATGGTCAAGTTAGATTGGATCTCTCTGCCACGCATGAAGGTCATACCTTGGAACTGAAGACTGGCTATCGAAAGGTACGTTCTTTGGAAGATGGTGCGTATCTGATGTAGGTTTATCCTCATATGACAGCCATGAAAGCAAGAGAAGTTAAAAGACAAGGACGTTGATGTTGTTTATGGTCCTTTACCTGAGTCAAGACTTCCGCAGGGAGACACGGTTTCTTCATCGGAGGATTCGGTATATGGATCACGGAAAGGCTGAAAAGCTATGCCAGCATAGCCAGATTGATAATGTGGGCCAGTGTGAGCAAATGAATGGGCGCTGACGAATGGTGCTGAATGCCAAGAGCTTCGACGGAAACGCGAGCGAAATGGAGGGTCCGGTGTTGGTTTGGGCCGAACAATTTCGGAGCCGTCTTCATCATCCGAGGAGTCAAAGCAAGCTGTGCGCGATTGGCGATAATACTCAAAACCTGTGCCACAATACGGTCCGCCATTGCTGCTGCGAGTGACATGGCTGGATGCAGCAGAGTTGGCATTCTCGGCGGCGAGAAGTTTCTGTGCCGACCACGACATCGTTTGTTCAGTCGTAGATATGCTCTCGACAATAGAAGGAAGGCGATTCTCGTCGCGCATGATCTGTCCTGAAGGAGTTGACGGAGAAACCAAAGGCGCGTTCTCTGATACATATTCTGACTCTACAGGAAAAGCAGGCTCTGGTGTAGCAATAGCTTCTCGTCTTTTCGATCGCCATAAAAAGGAAAACACGTTGCCCATGAGGGGAGAAAGAGAAACGTATCGAAGACAGAGGAGGGGCATTTGTCAACAGCAATATTTATAGCGCGCGACATTGTTCTAAGCGCAATGCATTTCTTTATCTTCTGACCTGAAAAGCCTATAGAAAATCAGTTGTCACATACATAAAGGATGCTGTCATGGAAGAACGCTGTAACAAAAGGAGCTTTCACTGGCGGCGACCATCATTGTTGAGTTTCCAACTAGGATGTCAGTAAAGAAATGCGCAAGGCAATGTACTACGAATGACTGCTGCCTCCCTTTTGTTACAATGCACACTTTTTTCACTTTTTCTAGGATGCGTCTTTTGATACGCATAATGACGCGACGAAATTTTGCTCGGGTAAAAAAGAATCCACATATCTCTTCACCTCGACACTGGGAAGGCAGTAAAGAACGATACTCAAGCAGGCAAATGAAGGGTAATACCCTGAAAATAATGCAACAGCTTCGCTATTTATACCAGGAACAACATTCAACCATATCACGGAATGCAATTTGGAGCGAGTCCGTCGAAAAGCTGGTTGCCATGGCTGTGAGGAGAAGGCATATATGAAGAACTACAGCTTGTTCGGTAAACTATCTTATAAATCGTACTTTAAGCAACGTTAAAAGTGGATCGACAACAAATGCCACAGCACGTAGCGACAAGTAGTGTTGTTTTCATTTCATGAAGCTAGAGTAACAGCATTTCTTATTTTCTCATAGTGTGAAGGAACATGTAGCGCGTTATGGTTAATCCACGAGATCCTCAATACGGTGCACCAACTGTTCATGGTGCGCTTTGCGACTCTTTATGCTTGCAGTGCAGTACACTGTATGATTTTCCGTCGACCTTGTCGCACGAATGATGTAAGCTAAAGGTCAAGCCCACACAAAACTCTTCCCTGGAAGCACGCAGCCATGGCCAAGATAGCAAAATGTTGAATGAACACGTTCTCTGATAGACATGTAGTCTTTAAAGAAAAGAAGGATGAGTTCGGGCATCTGTTCAACAAAGAGCTCGGCCAACCACCAGATAGCCTTACCAAAGGTAAGCTCTTCACAGCAACAACAAGTCGACTGACATGTAATAGACTTTACGCTCTTTATTGACGAAGCAGTCGTTGACTTGCAATTTTCTTTCTTTGGGCATTAGTATAAAGCAAGAGTCGCCAGTACTCGTTGTCTCATTATACAAAAAGTCGTGATCCTTAACAACAAGTCTTGATGTCATATAAACGCGTAATCGGAACGTCCATTATTAGCACGCATTCGGAACTGTGTTCCCACAAGCACTTATTGTTGTCGACGCAAAACGTTGGGTGTTTCCCAAACTGAAAGTTGATGTTGATCTATAAGAAACAGACCCGATTTGACCTGGAATATATATATTCTTCCAATCGCTGTCGTCAAGTTCTCAGTGTCTTCTGACAATGTTCGTTTCAACTTATTACAGGCCAGCTTCATATGCTACTCAGTCTTTCTTACTTTGTGCCACCGTCTGTGTAAAGACGAAATAAGGATTATGTAACTGGCATTCTGCCAACTTCCTTTCTTTCTGAAATCGACTAGACATGGACATCAAAAAGCTGTTTGACGTCAAAGACAAGGTAACCTTGGCTACAAACTGTGAAGCCGACATTCTGTTCATGAGATTCCTGTTCAGGTCGTTTTAGTAACGGGCGGATCCCGCGGCATTGGCGAAATGATCGCGACCGTAAGCTTGCCCCACTTTTCCATAACGGAGTATACAGCGTGACTAATGAAGGGGTACAAAAGGGTTTTGTTTCTGCCGGTGCCAAGGTGTACATTACGAGCCGATCGGCAGAGGCTTGTGACAAGGTTAGGAGCTCGAGCAATGCGGCAGAGAAGAAGAAAAAGTTGGCTAAAACACGAACAGGTTGCCAAAGCGCTTACCGCCCAAGGGCCGGGTCAGTGTTTTGCTATTCCGGCCGACTTGCAAAAGCTGGAAGAAGTGAAACGTCTTGTTGACGAATTATCGAAGCGCGAGCAGCGTATGTAATGGCTTTCATGAGAAAAAGAGAAAGAGGATACGAATTAACGTTCGCTCGCAGACCTTGATGTCTTGGTCAACAATGCCGGTGCCAACTGGAACGAAAGCTTCCACGATTATCCGGACGCCGCATTTGAAAAGGTCATCAACCTCAACTTGAAACGTATCTTTTCATTGACCCAAGCGTAAGTTGCGACGACCTGAGAGAGGGCCCTATGCCTGATGATGAAAGAATATAGGTGCCTTCCTTTGCTGTCGGCCAAAGCAAGCAAAGACAGTCATTCATCTGTGATCAATATTGGATCCATTGATGGTATTCGCGTATGTTGCTCCATTAGCCAGCCAGCCCTAGTGCGAAGCTAAAGAAAACGATTTAGGTCCCGCCTCAAGAAACTTATGCTTATTCCGCATCAAAGGCTGGCTTGCACCATATGACTCGCCACATGGCTAGCCGTCTTGGTAGCGAGTATATTCTTGTCAATGCTATCGCTCCCGGTGCATTCCAGTCTAAAATGATGAAGGCAACCTTGGAGGCCTTTGGTGATATCATCATCTCGCAGATCCCAGTAGGTCGGATCGGTTCGCCAGAGGACATTGCCGGCACATGTATCTATTTGGCTTCCCGAGCTGGTCAATATACCAATGGCGCGACCATCACGGTAGATGGTGGTGCCGCATTAGGATCTAAACTCTAATTGAATAAAACATTGCATGTAATTTTCAAGTTTGCATAGAGTTAATTTAATTGATGTGGATGTGTGCAAGCTGACTAGAATAGCTAAATATATGGGCAGCAGGGAATTGTATGTACCAAGAAATGCGTGTGCAAATTGATAGGATGATATGGTCGCGAAATTCTACAAATGTCAGTAGGTAGAAAGGGTGCTGATAATGTGTGAGAAAATAAAGCAAGCAAAGATGTGTGAGCCGCAGACGGAGAAGAAGACACGGACAAAAATGCGTAATAAAAGGATGCAAGATGTGTGTGCAATTCAATGAACGTTGTCAACGCCAAGATCCTTCCGATCCACGGCTTTTCCACCGGTTCCCGCCTCTTTGTTTGGCTTAGTGAATAATGGATTCTTGCTGAATGACAAGCGTATACCGCCTTTGACCGAGCTTGAAAGATAGTACCCTTGCAGTTCGTTCATGGCTTGAGTCGCATACACAACGTCTTCAAATTCAACAAAACACATCGGTCCCTGTGGTTTGGTTCGGAAGGACATACGTCGGTAGCCGCGACACTTGCTGAACAACTGGCGAAGCTCTTCCTCGCTGCTATTTGGCGGTAAGTTACCAACGTAGAGGGTATTGCAAGGAGGATTCTGGTCTGCCGGATTGAACGAGCGAGTACTAGTATTGTAGCTGGGCGACGACAAGCTCGGTGTGCGGAATTCAGTGAGATTAGCCGTCTGAACCGACAGAGGACCAAACCGTGAGGCAAAACATTGAGACGACTTTTCGCTAAAGAAGATGGACGAAGTAGTAGGAGCTGATGGTGATGAGGACGGTTTGAAACCGCGTTCGTTAGGCACCGGTGATGATTTAGATAGATAGTTAAACGGATCGCTGTCAGCATTTTCCTGGACTACTTTAGCCATGCGCGGAGGCGGCACCAAACCAAATCCTCTTGTAGGAGACATGAGTCCAAGGTCCATTTGACGCGAGTCAAAGGACTGAGATCGGAAGCCTAAAAGGCCGTCATTGAAGGCTGGTGTGGAGGCTGTCGAGCAGTTCTGGAAAGGATCCTTCATGAATGGGTCTGCTTTGTTATAGTCAGCAGGGGATAAAAGGTCGCTAGGTAGTGGTGAGAAAGAGTCATAGGCAGACTGCGACACGTATTGCATTTTTTTGGACAGGAAGCTCAAAGGAGGAGGAGAGATTGAATCTCCAGTGGCCGCATTCGCTGAAGTCCCATGCTGGGAAGGTGCGACAGAACCGCGCTTGATATGCAAATTCTTTTTGGCCATCTCCGCTTTCAGTACATTGCCACGTTCCTGATCCACACGCTTCCCATTCAATACTTCAACTGCTTCCAAAGCTTCCAGACGAGTACGAAACCTAGCGAAACCGATCTTTCACGGGTTCCATGATTAACATGACCGTCATGCTGAAAAGGGAAGGAGGGGCATGTACCATTTGCTTTTTGCTGCTATTATTATTCCCCGCTGCCGCGTTCTCGTCGTCTTGCTCCTTGCAATGCCATTTCAGAGCGCCAGCTTCAAAGCCAGAAGAAAAAGTAAACATGTTTTGGAACTCTCTTTCTGTCATATCATCGGGAAACCCGACCACAAAGATCGTTGTTACGTCGTCTGGTGACGAATTGTTCAGGTTGGAGCTGGTGTTTGCTTGTGAAGACAAAGACGGATTAGCCAATGTGTTCCCAGGGAAGAATCGAGAGGCGGGAGAAGATGCAAGAGGGTGTAGACGAATGTCAGACGAAGCTGTATAGGGAGCCACGGAGCTTGTCAAGGTCGTCGGTTCACTGCTCATGTTTGACTATAAATGAAAGAAAAAGAGAAAAGAACGAAAGAATTGCGAATTTAGCTCGCCCGGCTAAATTTTAATAACATTTTTGCCTCCGCAAAAAGAGCTGTTCCACAGCGTACAATGTCGATTGATGCTACAGCTTACTCGGACCCCAGGTATGATATGCTAAACCAACCTGTGCGACATTTGAGTTAGATATAGTATGCTCAGCGCTGATTCTAGTTACTTCAAGGTGTCGCTTCAGACGCCTATGGCTGTCGCTGTCGCTGGAGGGGCCGATGCCGGAAAAGTAATCGAGCGACATGACCACGTCTAACCAGGGCACAAGCTAATTTTGTTGTCACACTCGTGCAGCACGATGTCTGTGAACTGCTCATGAAGCGTCTGAGCGGGACATATGAAGCCAAAGTTGCTATTATCAGTCTGACTGATTTCTACCGCGAGCTGAACGCTGAAGAACGAACTTTGTACGAAGCTGGGAAATTCAACCTCGATCACCCAAGTAATGAGCATTTCGACTAGACCTGTGTTTTTAACCGGCGTTCTTGACGAAACGTCCCTGTATCGAATAGATGCATTTGACCTTGAGCTGCTCGAAGAATCGGTTAAAAGCTTGCTGTCAGGCAATTCTGTTACCATTCCTGTCTGGGATGCTGTGAACCACACGAGGTGTGTAGAAAGTTATTGAGGAGATAAGCTATCACTCTTAGCTCTGACAATATGGCT
The DNA here is from genome assembly GCA_000787465.1 of Thermomucor indicae-seudaticae. Classification (NCBI taxonomy): domain Eukaryota; kingdom Fungi; phylum Mucoromycota; class Mucoromycetes; order Mucorales; family Lichtheimiaceae; genus Thermomucor; species Thermomucor indicae-seudaticae. The sequence goes on from JSYX01000301.1 coordinate 26,809, forward strand.
CTTTAACAGGGTGGGGAGCCGTGTGATTGAACCAGTCGACGTCATTCTGGTCGAGGGTACTTTGGTTCTTTATGCCAAAGCTTTGCGCCAACTGATGTTTATGAAGGTTTTCATTGACGTTGACAGTGACCAAAGACTTAGCCGGAGAGGTGCGTCTGTTGGAATATGTTAGTCTTTTAATATGTATTTGCCCTGACTGATACCGTTTTCTCCTAGTATGCAAGCCGCATTCTCGCAGTGGGCGTGTACTGTCTGTCAAGGAGATGCTCACAGAGTATGTTGAATTTGTGAAGCCCATGTTTGACGAATTTGTCTGGCCAGTGAGTATGCCCATTTCATAATCAATGGCAGCAGCATCGTTACTTATTGGTCGATATGATAGACTAAGAAATATGCGGATATTATCATACCTCGGGGCGCAGAAAACACGGCTGCACTCCAAGTTCTTGCCAACCATCTTGAAGATCATCTAAGGAGCCGGTCTAACAGCAGTATGCCTGACCGGAAGATGTCCCAGTCCCAGATATGGATTCGTCGGAAGGAAGACGACGAAGAGACACAAAGCAGGTCCTCAAGCCGAACGGGCAGCAGTATTCGGAATATGGATCCATTAGCTACGACAGCTGACAGCTCGTATAAACAGATACCACAATAAAAAGATTGCAGCATTCCTTATGCATGATTCTGATAGCAAGTTCTGTTGATCTCAGACTGTATTCTAATTGCGCGAAACTTTATGAAAGAATGTTCGATTTGACTCCTATGCGAAGTTAATAACAATGAGGATTCCAGCTTTTGGCGCCCGTCGCCGGATTTTGGGATTTCTGTTCTAACGGCACGAAACAGGGATGGGCAACAGACTTCAGGATCGGCAAACAGGGCGTCTTTAGAAATCATTTCATCATAGTTAACCTTGTGCCGGTGTGATAGATTTCTAGAGTCATGCTTTGTATTAAACTTACTTTAAGAGGCCTTGACTTAAAAGCCAGAGTACCACCGTGAGGGCTTTTGGGAGATTTTCTCTGTGCTTAATTGACGCATTGTTTCTAACAAACTGTAATTGCTAACTTCCAAATGCAGTATGGCACGGCTATGCAAGGCCGCGATCAAGCTCGCGTTCATACGACCTTGAGAATGACGCACATTATCCGCTGGAGGAAGCCTGTCCTGTATTTGCTTCCGGGTCTCCGTTTGTGTCATTCTGACCAGGTGAGTGGCCTGAACACTTGTGCAACAAGCCCGTTTCCTTGTTGTGCTTGTAATGCAACGCTGCATAATGAATTATCCCAAACAAGGTCACAGGGTATGGCTCTAAAACAGTTCTCGATCCCAGTTATATGTGCAGATTTTTCTGGTTTACATGAAACTCGATCAAGAAATGCATATTCGATCATGGATCGTGATAACCATCAGTGATCGAAAAAAAAGAAGGACATTGTAAACAAGGATCCAGTTTATCACGCATTGTCTCAGACAGCTTTTGGGACATTGAAAGTCATGACCTTTTTTTTTCTTTCGCCCCGTCGGCGGCGATCTCTGTTGAAACCACAGGACCCTGCGGTCATGCCCGAAACAATGGCCATTGGCAGAAGAAAAAATTTGTTTTGAGTAATGCAATTTGTTTCCAAAGCAGCGTTTTTTCCAGAACAACAATCGCTTTGCTGGCAGAATTGTTTCCGGGCTGTAAATACCATCTTTTACTTAAACAGACCTGCCCATTACGACATAAGTAATCACATGTCCATAACCCCAACTATTGCCGTTATGTAACTTTAATAATCGCGAAACGGAAGCGAACCTGGAGAAGACAGGTTTCGACGTATTAGAGACATCCTGAACCAGACACACTGCATCATTAATGATTTCTTGAAAAGGAATGCACTTATTTTCACCACCGCAAAGAATCGAGTCTTCTTTGGATGGGAAAATCGTTGTCGCTGAGGTTCAAAAAAGAGGCACTTTCCTTGCAGGAATATGAGAGATTTCAAGGGAAGCCCCGTGCGCGCACACACAGGCGCTGAAAATGATTGGGTTAAATAAATCTCATGGCATCATCGCCAGGGAGGGGCGCTGTCCCGATGTTTAACCATGAATGGTTTCGGTTCTTCTGTACATATATATAAAGTCAACACTCAGCTTAAGCTGTATTTTCTTTCTCTTTCCTGCCCTTCTTTTGCTTAGACTTTGTTTATTTTATCGCTGACTTTTTTATTGCCAGGAAGAAGGATAGGTACAGAATAAATCAAATGCAAAAAATATCATGAAAGCTTGCTGAAAGAATGTATAGAAGGCTCTTTCATTGTCCGTAGAGAACTGTTCCACTGTTGGTAGTCATGGCTCCCATCGCACTCAAGATCAAGGGGAACAAATCGTCATTCTCGCCATTCCTAAACGTGGATTCCGAAGACGAGCTGTCGAAGACTTGGAGAGTGTGTACCAAAGTCAAAGACGCGCTTGAGAACGGTTCTCGCTTAGAAAACCTGTCATGGCGACTTTGGTTCGTCCACAATGTGGGTAGTGCGAAATCCAGGGACCAACTTAAGCGAACATCCACGACACGCAGTAAGCTCGATAAAGATAGAGGAAAGGCCGGCACTTGTCGAAAGAGTAAAGCATCCGGCAGCGATAAGGAAGAAAAGACGACGTTGACAGCAGCAGCTGAAAAGTCAATCAACGAACCATCAAAGCAGTGCACTCCGGCGGCTGTACCTTCCAGTGCCACACCTCCTGCAGAGAATCCTTTACAAAAAGAACTCGAATACCGCCGCATGCTCCGACAGCAACAACAGAGGCAGTGCCAGCAGAACCTCCAAACGAGCAATGCTGTCTCTACTACAAGTCAAACGGCGCCATTCGTTGATAATGGATATAATATGGTCTATCAGCCTCAACCACAACGCACAGATAGTCTGCCCATGGATAACTACGTTGTTCCGCCATTCACGTCTGACCAAGCAGGTGACCAAACCGTGCAACTCGACAACGTTGTGCTGGCGCCCGATAATTCATCCATCTTTCAATGGACTGATACTGGTCCTGCTGCTGCCAACGAAAAAACGACGAACGACCACCACGTTACACTGAACTTTTACACACACAATAATGGTCCGATCGCACAGCAAAACAGCAATATAACCAATCCTGCCACCACGACCGACGTATACAACATGAACCAAACTCAAATCATCATGGACAGCAACATCGCATTCCCACCATCCGCAGTAGCAGCTCATCATTCCGTCCCAAACAGCCCCGCCTTATTCATTGATCCGCAAACGAATAATAACAGTGTCCCGCAGTTTGATCAGCAGTTGCACAATTATCATCAGTCTGGGATTCACAGCCAATGGAACGGTACAGCCGCCCCAGAGACGTTGCTGTTGGACAGTCTGCTGGATAACACGGCTCTCTATGTATCCGACCACTCGGTTTCGCCCTCTGTGCTTCCAAACGGTACACTCTATAACAAGCTGTTGGCCACATTGCCTAGAGAGACATTGGAATCTGCCGAGCGGCTACTATTGCCAAAAAATGATCCGCTTGCCCCCTTACAACAACAGCAACAACTCCGGTCCGAGATGCATCAACACGTACCAGTGAATCCTGGGATCTGTGAACAGACGCTGCTGCAGGCGCCCAGCAACAACAACAACAGTAATAATAGTAGCGATGTCATGACTTCTTCTTTCAAAGGACAGGCCAGGATACAGTTTTCGTCGCAACCTGATGATGATCGGCCAAAACGCAAGGAAAAGGAAAAGTCGTTTCCAACTGTTCGACGAGGTTTGCCTGTGAACGCTTCTTCAACAGGTACGGAGAACGAAATGCCGATATGCAGCAATTGTTCTACGACACAGACGCCATTGTGGAGACGGTCGAATGATGATAAGCTACTGTGCAATGCGTGTGGGCTCTAGTAAGCTATACAAATCATCCCGTGATGTGTGTGAAAGCAGCTTCTAACTGTCTCTTTCTACGAAAGTCTGAAACTGCATAACGCTCCTCGGCCCAAAAATCTAAAGCCTCATTCAGGCCGAAACGGTGAAGAAGGAGGATGCGTGCAGCAACCCGTTTGTTCCAACTGTGGGACGAGTACAACACCTCTTTGGCGTAGGGATGCCGACGGTAACCCGCTCTGCAATGCCTGTGGACTTTAGTAAGTTGTGATCGTCTTGAAACAAAAAAAACGCGTTCTTACGCTAACCGTTTCTTTTTTAGTTTGAAACTTCATCACGAAAAGCGTCCGCTGTCCCTGAAAACAGACACGATCAAGAAACGGCAGCGGCTGGAATCGAATTCAGCACAGCACCGAACACAGAGAAAACCGAAACCGGAAAAACCTTCAGCCTCACCTGCATCAACACCTCTCCAAACCATGACATCCATCCCAATTCAATCATTTACCGTTCATCCGTAGAAAAATGTTATGTTTTCACACAAAATATCCATGTTATTCTATTTTCACAGCTGTAGAGAGCCTAAAAAAAGGAAGAAACATTACGTAACTCGACAATAAAGCTGATGAAAAAGGGGAGGGACATCAGCTGGTCACGTTAACGGAGACCACTTGCAAACTCTGACAAACCGGACATGAAAAATCGATAAAGTCCGATAGTCCTTGAGCATGCATGCATACATATATATATGCGTTCTTATCTTATTTCTCTCTTCTTCATTCCTGTTTCCTTATACAATATGGCATTGGAAATTACAAAGCAAGAGTATGCATTTGACGAAGCGACAGAATCACGGTTCATTGGACAAACAGCACAAGGAATATCTTTGTACGCCGGTCGTGTGAGCTCCGTAAGTCCGTTTGATCTATGCCATTGTTCTATGATTAACTCATCCGCCCTATACAGCGTTGGTCAATCGAATCCGTTCCAAACGTAAGTAACAGGTCGTTCGCATGATTCAAAGAAGATCGATCTAACCATCTCTTTATGTAGGGAGGTAAACGTCAAGCTTTATTCCACTGAAAGACGACAGTTCCTTGGCTGCCAGTGATCAATAGGTTATGTAGCATGTCTTTCGCTTGGTGCTGTCCTCAAGCATTTCGAAAAGCGACATCAGAAGCATCCCGTGGCCATGAACATTTTCTACTTGCAAAAAACCTTGCCTGAACAGCCATTTGTCGTAGAGATAGAGGAGCTCAAACCAAGCAAAAAGGGCTACTGCGTCGTTCGCACCGTCTTTCGTCAACCCGAACACAAAATGGAAAACGCGCCCCAGGACATAGCAGCCTACCGCGAGGATTGCATTTATAACCAGGACCACGAGTATCATTACAATGGGCAACATGGAAACGGAGCGAGGTGTCACGCATATTCACAAACCGTTCTCCGCAAAACCGCCAAACCCTGACCGTATGACCTTTCATCCTCTACTGTACATGGCTGAACACGTCACATGTTATAAAGACCTGAGCACATTTCCACAGCTCGATGATCAAAAGCGGGTCGTAAAGCCGGGTGTGCCAGAGTTCTACCAAGCCTTGGAGTTCTCGGACGGTCGACCGACAGACTTCAAGTGCATGCCATACTGGTGCGATCTATTCTTCCATCCTATATGGTTACTTGGCGAGAAAACATTAGGTGGTCTTCCTCTTCCGTATTGCCCAACGATGCAACTGGAGATCCAGTTTAAGCGAATTCCTAAAGGAAAGCAAGTCCTGGCATGGTGCGTTGTTCCACACCTCATCAACGGCCGAATGGACCTGGATGGTGCAATCTTTGAAAAAGACGGTCAACTCTTGGCTATTACACGGCACCAATGCTTGGTAGTACCCTGGAGCCGCGTTACCAAACCAACCAAGGCCAAGTTGTAGACTGTCTTGCATGCATATTTTCGCAATCATTTCTTTTTCCATAATTCATGATAGACGGCATGAATATCGTTCTAAAAACAGAACTTCATCTCCAACCTGATTCAACCTTATTGTAATCCCATTCTCGTGCCTGGGCTGCTTTTAGCTTGCGTGCAGCATTGGCTGCACGTTCCGCCCTATTTTGGTTCACTTTCGTTAGATCAAAAGATGACATGTAAAAGCTGTCAAAATTTGTTACATACCGCATTTCTTCCTCCAGCTTTTTTTGCTTTTCCTGTAATTCTTGATATTTTTGTCGCTCAATTGCCATCTCTTCCCTGTTTTGCATTGCTTCCTCCTCGACGATCTGTTGTTTTTTTCCCGTTAATATACAGCCATTACACAAAACAAAGCAATGGGTTACCTGTCTCTTCTTCAAAAGCTCCATGTTTTGAAGGCGAATGCGCTCAATGCGCCTGTTTAGCTCGTCCTCGTCTATTGTCTGATTTTGTTATTTAGGTTGTTGGTTCCCGTTAACCTGTTCTTTTATCTACCTGTCTAACAGGACCACCAGATAAAACACGGTTAGTGTTATTGTAAGGAAGCGGACGGCTTGAGGAAGAATATTCGGGGCCATGTTGCTGAGACTCGACATAACTCACTGATGAACCGTTCTTCTTCCCCTCCTGTTGCCATCGAGGAACTTCAGGCTTCTTTTCAGACCATCTATCGCCATTCGCCCGCGAATCCCAAGGTCCCGGCTTGTTCTCATATTGAATGTCGGCGTTTCGCTGCCAACCAGAAGATGCAGGCTTGTTTTCAGACCATGTATTGCTGTTTTGCTGCCATCGCGAAGCCGCTGGCTGGTTCTCATATTGAACACTGGCGTTCTCTTGCCAGCCAAAAGATTCAGGCTGTTTGTCAGACCATACATCGGCGTTTTGCTGCCAACCAGAACTCTCCTGCTGTACGTTGACATTCTGCTGCTGCCATCCAGCAGTCTCTGACTTATTCTCAGGCCACCGTTGCGACTCAGTAGCCGTCGCCTGGCTTTCAGGTCCTGCCTTTGGTCGCTCCTCCCACCACGGCACCTCCGCCACAGTGCTCTTCTGTCCTGAAAATTCGCCCCACTTAATCTTGATGGCGTTGTCCTTTGGATCCGCATGCAGATGAACGTCTGTCTTCATTTTGCCCGTGTATCGTGTGGCAGCCATACCCCGCTCGGCCTTGTACCGGTCATACGGTACTGCCCACCGCGAATCCAATGAAGACGAAGTCTCTGTTACTTTCTGTTGACTCGTGGAAAGTTTGTCATTTCTGTTCTCTGTATGATTTTTGGCAGGTGGTGGTGAAGGCTTGACGTCTTGGGTCTGCTGCTGCTGCCACGAAATCGTTGTCATTGAATCCGACTGCGGATTTCCTGTGTTGTTGAAGCCGTCCGATTTCCATTCCTTGGGCGATGTTGTTGCCTGTGATTGCCGCCATGACGCCGTGGCTGTATCACGTGCCTCTATTTCATTGGGGATGGTTGACGAAATCGTCCAAGGTTCATCGTCGGCCGATTCTACAACGTTACGATCATGTAGATCCTTTTTGCGGTTTAGCAGCTGCGTATAGCGGGTGCTAGGGATACCCCGCTGAGCTCTCGTCCTGTCTTCTGGCGTCGCCCATCTCGAATCCAGCGATGACGACATCTTGTGTGCTTGCGAATTAACAGGGTGAAAAGTTTCTTGGAACAACAGCTTCAAACGACACTCCGAAAGTTATCCAGTCATGCATCATAGTATTGCGTAATTCATTACTCGTACAAAAAATACGTATGCGTGTACAGAGGTGGGGGAGTATACAAAATAATTAACTAGCGCATTCGCTGCATATCATCTTCTGGAACTGCATCTGATTTCCGGTTTGATCGTAGTACGTCAAACTCATATTGATCGACATCGTGTCGATTCACAGGGGTATAAGCTGTGGTTTGGGAAGCTGATTTGGCACCTACATAACGCCGGCGAATAAAGAACACTGTAGCTATCAAACCGCATACTATAAGCAATGTCACCACAGTGTACGCGAAAAAGCTACGGTGATCGTCACGAATACTGCTTCCATCATCGTAAATTATGACAGGCCTATGTGGGGGTATCTGTGCATCGTCCGGAGATGATGTTTCCTCAAGTTCAGGAACATCTTTGGTGGCCGTAGGATCGCTGTCAAGCGCTGAACTGGTTTCATCCGCGAAAGAGATATCTGTTCCATCTGGCACAGGTTCATTATCGTCTTCTTCGTTGTCTTCCAAAGGATCTGGCTCTCCAGTGATCGATCCTTCGCTTACGCCGATTTCGCTCTCGTCCGTCTCGTCACTCACTTTCGGTACATGCACTGGTTCGCCTTGGAAATTTTCCACAATCTCTCCCCAGAGGGTTAGCGTCCAATTGATAAATTTCCCAGTATACTGAGGATTCTTGCCATCCACTATGCGTAACGTCCAGTTCCCAACTGGGTTTTCACCCCTACCGTATATCCACGCTCAGACCGTAAACAGACTTGAAGTATACGCCAATAAGACTTACCAGTGCTTTACGCTCATAAACGTCCAATTTATCAGTCCTTCGGCGCTTGTATCGAATTTCCGTGGTGCACCTAGTTGACTGATGACTTCATTAGGGCTTTCCAAAAGTGTCTCTAGGTCACCGCGTCGGCCATGCTCGATATTGACAGTAGCAGTGACATGTTCCAGCCTGCCAAGCCCCGCTGCTTTCACCATATCTTCTGTCACAGTTATGGTGCTCGTTAACGCTCGACTCTTGTCAACATTGCCGGTGAGCTCTGTCAGATCGGGTATTTCTTGCTCATTTGAGGATGGCGATGGCAGTTGAAGATAAGTTTGTGGGCGTACGTTCTTGAATGTCTTTGCGTGTTCGACAATGGCATAAGCATCGAGCTTCCCGTAGCCAAACTTGTTGCTGTACATGCGTCCCGACGGCAACGTCGCCCAATCTGTATCTTCAAGCGATATCGGGATAGCCGTCTCGACACATAGATACTGCATATCCCGCCAGCTGAGATCAGGGCGTACCGACAACACAAGTGCAAATATGCCTGCAGCCAGAGGCGCTGCTGCTGATGTTCCACCGTGATGATCCGTACACTGTCGCTGGCCGACATCTGTAGTATACTGGCAAACATCAACATATGTCAGACGCAGAGAGAGACCGAAAATCAGAAAGTCAAACATACAATGTGCCCACCGCTCCCACTCGAGTACGTCACCACAAGCTGTGCCGAACATTTTTCCGCATAATACGGGTGATTGTCACGACGATCAATAGCTCCCACGGTAATCGTGTAAAGACTATTTGTGTATCCGTCATAGTTGCAGTTATCATCATTTGAGCCACCGTTGCCTGATGCAAAGACGTATATCGTGCCACTTCCATTACGACCGTTCGCGATTCCATTTTTCAAAGCATCCAATACAATGCCTTGCGGAGCTTCAGCAACTTCTCCGAGATCAGGTGGGCCCCATGAGCAAGAATAAATATGATTGTCTTGGTATCCATAATTTAATGCTTCTGCTTCATCGGCATCCGTAATATCTTCCGACAATATTCGAATGCCTGAGATTTTCGTTTCTGTTAGGATGAGTGAGATCATTAATAAAGGCACACTACTCGCCAGCTACTTTGGCGTCATAGGCCACACCGACACCGCAAACGTTATTCTTTGCTGCAGCGATTTCTCCGGCACATCTTGTGCCATGATTATCATCTGCCAGCCTGGGTTTAGGCAATTCTGTGCGCGCATTGAAATCATAGGAGCCTGGAGCAAACTAGGACACAGTCAGCCTTTCCCAAACCGAATAATAATAGAGCATTCCTCGACGGTATATATACTTGCAAAATTATCCTTGAGATCTTCACTCTCCATATCCAAGCCATCATCCAATATCGCGACCACCACATTCTTCCCAGTAATCCCTAGCAAGCGTCCACTATCTGAAAAACCTTTCACGGTAAACAAGCGGAAAACTTTTACCTTGACTCCATACACCAGTGACATTCACATCATGTCCACGCTGCTGATAATTGACCTATCATGACATCAGTTTTCTGCGCCCTCCTCACTTGCATTTGTCAAGCCCTAACCAGATGCCATTGATGATCGAAACCCGGGTCTTGGATTCCCAACGCCTCTTTCAGTGCACTAAATCCCCCAGGTTCATCGAGATACGAGCCAGCTGAGATCACTCGATGATTTGCCTTATTCTCTTCGTCCACGTTTTCAACCACGGGTGGCTCTGGAATATCATCGTCTTCCACTTGGCGTGTAACAATGGCTGCTCGCTTATGCAGTTTCCGCCTCGGCACCTGTTTGTCAATTCGCTCCACCCTGTCAAAAACTGAAAGCGTTCTTTTATCAAGTGCCCTCGATTTTATTTGATGGAATCGGTCAATCAGACTGTCTTCATCTCTCTTTTCAACCGCAGACGAAGTCCGTGGAATGCTGATCCAGTAGTATCGATTCAGACCGCCAACTTGACCTTCGAATCGTGCTCCCAGCTGCTCAGCTACCGCCTTGGCGGCTTCAGCGTCAGCTGCAGGCGTGTACAAAGTGTAGTAGAACCGATTGGCATAATCGCGTTTACGATTTCCTGGAGCGGGGTCCGAACTCGCCGTTTGCGTTAAGGTGACAAGCAGACATAGCAAGAGTAAGGAGAGACAACGCATGAGATCTTTTTTTTACAGATGTATGTACAAGAATGAGTTTATGCAAAGGAAAAGCACAGCAAAATTGATTAGACAATAACAAAAAGGCCCTGGATGACCTCAATCACGCAATGTCCAAACGGGTCAAGATCCCGCTCAGCCATTTGGTCGGAGCCTGTCAGGTGTGAGAAATCGTGGCATTCATCAACCATTCTATGCTTCGCGAGCCTTGGCGCCGTTTCTTCAATCGTTCCAAAATCCGACTCTTTTCTGTCAACAGATTTTCGAGCCTATCAAGTAGCACGCATCGCTCCTGTTCTAGCTCGACGCGCTTGATATCTTCCCAACCAGCATGGATGAGACAGTCTTTGCGATTCAGACGACACACCGAGAACCGTAGTTGCGCGTCAGACAAATCAGCATCTTCTGTAAATTCGATCCTTATGCGGTTGCTTTCGTCGTCATTGTCATCTTGGATGACACTGCGTACGCGCTTCCACACGTAATCCTGCCAGCATATTCGAGAATCGAAACCACAAAGATCTTGCTCTGGCTCCAAACGCCAGAGCAGTGCCCTGACAAACGACAATCTGCGATCCAAAGTCGAAATTTCTGCCTTGATCGACCGTCTTTCCGTACGAATTTCGCGTATGCGCTGTCGGTCTTGTTTATCTGTGAATGAGTTGAGCAGGCCGTCGCGTTCTCGTTTCATGGCAAGTTCTGTCAGCATCGGTACTGTTGCGTCCGGATTGATGGCTCGGCGCCTCTTTTCCGCAAGCTCAAGTCTTGCTCGAGCCACTTGCATGCCACAGACATTGCTGCAATACTTTGAAATATGTCCCTGCTGATGAGAACCCATGCGCGCTGCTTTCTGACACGCTGGGTTAGCGCACTTTGGTTTCCAGGAAGTCATCTTTCCAGTCGCTACACGGAAAAAAAAACGTTCATTCTTAGTTTTCCCCAAGACGGGCATGTTGCTTTCTTCTTTTTCCTTCGTTCTCTTTGCAGTTCCCTTTGCCAACCTTTCGAACAATCATCACAAAAATAATGATCAATGAATTCGCCCTCCCTTTCACTGATGCCAATGCATTCTCCATGAAACCATTGGTCACAACGGTCACAAGCAATCATGAATCGCGGCGCATCGTATGGTTTTCGACAAATACAGTACAGAGTTTCAGAGTACCCAGCTTCAGAACTTGCATCGGTACTGTTTCGCCGGTCGCCACGTTCGCTATGTCCTGGTACTTCATTCTTGCCTGCCAGAATTCTAGCTTGTCTGCTAATGGAATTATCGAGGACTTGATTCGACTGTGGCTCGAGAGCCTTTAGAGGTCTTCTCTTTTCCATAACAGGCTACACCAAAAAGTCATCGTTAACGATACCGAACTTCCTGGACTTTTGGTGTTGTTACCCGTACCCGATCGTCCTCAACCCAAGATGGTCTCTGGGCTGCAGTTGTAAATTGCACCTCAGTGGATGCCAGCTAAGCACAACATGAATAGATTGTCATGGTAACAAATAGGAAAAAAAGACCAACTCACATTATCACCAGGACGCCTGTCGTCAATGGTTGGACCAGCCATTTTGCCTTTCGTTATCCAATGCTGCACTTTTTTGAGCGGTTTCTTTATGGTACAGGGTATCGGTAGTGTTGTGGTATCTGGTATTTGTGTGGGAGGTTGAGCGGCCAATGAGGGCTGCATACTTTTGTCTTCAGTTCCGCTGCTGGAAGAAGTCGGTCGCTCGTGCAATGTCGATGTCTGTCTTGCGTGGTGTGGCTGCTCGGAGAGAGATTTTGGTTGACTCTTGGGCAATGGTGCGAGGCGTTTGCGCAGAGGCAAATGCTTCGCATCACCTGCAACTGATTGTCGACGAATAAGATGAGTTGTGGCATTCTGATGGTCAAAACCTCCATTGGCACAAGCAGTCGTGTTGGAATGGGACATGGCAAGCGTTCTCTGTTGTGCCGCCAGAGGAGGAGCTGAGACCAAAGGATTGAGCTGTCGTGATGAAGAGGAGGTTATCGGAGTGGGCGTCTTAGCAATATCATGACCAGTGGCAGCAGGGCTGGCCTGCGGTGGCTGGTCTTTTGCCAAAGAACGCCGCTGTTTCTGCTGTTCTTGCTTTTGTGCTGATATATGCTGATAGACAATTGGCGTCTGGTAAGAGTTGGGCATAAAAAGGTTGGTGAAAAGGTAAAAAAGGCGAAAAAAAAGGGCCTGGGGAATCTTCTTGGGAGTCGAACACACTGCCTGTTTAAACTCCCGCCACTAGCACAGTCTGCTACGGAGATTATCGCCTTTAATTCTATTCCATGTAGCGATTGTGTACATGTCGAGTATTCTTCTTTCTTTGCTACTGGCGCCAGATAGGTTCTCCTAATACGACTGCAACACTTCCGATATATTGTATGCGATAATATAGTAACATCAACAGAGGGGAGATTATGCGTTTCGTAGATATATAGGCATGTCAAGCGTTGATCGCGCAAACCGTAGGGCTACGTAAGGATTTTCGTCCTTTGCCAATCTTGACTTCGGGTCCTTTCCAACTGCTACAAAAAGAGCTGGTTATGAGTTCAGATTTTGCCGTTTATTCTCTCGTTTTGGACTGTTCCTGACGATAATAATGAAGCTTGCTTTAATTCGTTTCTATCTAGTTCTTATTTTCCTCTCGTTGAATCAGTGTCCGCTGTGTCATTGTTTTTCATTAGCGAATGTCGTTGATGGCGCCAGTGAATCTGTAATCTGCCACTGCTAACGTTCAATTGTAGCTGAGAGGGCAGTTAAAGACTTGGCGAAAAAAAATTTGCGGTCTTTAAATCTTTACAGTTGGGAGAAGAGATTGCAATTCTATTGCAGGGCTGCTTTTCCCCTGACACAGAAACGCCATAACCGACAGAATTTATTACTTTCACGCGAAAGGTATAGGCGCGCGCGCAAGTTCCACTTTGCCACTGTGAAATGATGATGGCCCAGTGCGAAAAAAGGGTTAGGCTTAACGCAAATAATGCTGCCAAAATTGGATCGAGCGCGCGAATCCAATAAGCGGAATCCCATTCAACGAAAAAACTTAAAAATTGGTGCTACCTTACACCGATCACGCATGCCTTTTTTATACTAGGTCAAAATCCAAGGAAGAAGTTGTTTATCGTTGCACCCGTGAACCTTGGATTCATGCAATGTGGCGACGGAACCGGGGCTGGTCACGGGCTTTCGCTTCGTTGTTACCATGCTCCAAAACATCGGCAGTTATAACGTAGCAATGGTTATATAATCGTAACCATGATAATGTACCCCCGAAAATTGATAACAGCACGAGATGGGGGACAATACGTCATAAGATAACGTATAAAGGACGACAATGAATTAAAGAAAACCCCGCACAGGGTACCACAAATGAAAAAGCTATATAAAGGCGCGAATATATCTGCTCTATCAGTTACATAGACTTATCTATTTATACCGGAAAGAAAAGATGCGAACTTCAGATGGTGGTCGATGTATCCATTGCGGCGAAAAGGGTCATTATTCAATGTATGTTGAACATGTTGTGCCAGAGGAGAAAGAGCCATAGATTAACCACTGTCCGATAGGATGTGTCCTAAAAGACCAAATTCTTATAACTGAAAGGGTCCTTTAAGAAAGAGTCTTGAGCACCGTTTTCCCGTTACACTCGCGTCTTCTTGACCGTCAATAACCGCATACGCATTAATTTTGTACACATCTGCCCAGAGTTTCCCTACTCTCGTTTGTAAAATCCCCTCATGTTCTTCATTTAGTATATTGTGTATAATCGTACGATAACGTTTACCCCAAGTCATCGATAAATATAATACCACGTCGCTGTGTTCACATGACATGCTCTCATGGGAACTATCGAATAAATCTGATATGAGTAATTTGACCCACGGTGTGCTTCCTATAACGTTCGCGGTGCTTCGCTATCGTTTAGGTACAGTGCCCGCGCGGTTATAACGATATTGGATGTCACAACAAGATACTGTTTATTGATTGAACA
>JSYX01000302.1:0-40994 GCA_000787465.1 Thermomucor indicae-seudaticae
TCGTATGTTAGCGCAAATTCGGCTTGCAGTTGATGTAAAATGTATTTCGAGTGACGCAAATGTTCAATCAATAAACAGTATCAGTGAGTAGTACTACTGTATAAGATCATACACAGAAGAGCGACGTGTACTTTTTTATCATAGAGGGAAAGAAGCGAGTCAAGCAATGTACAAACTAAGCACATGTATTTAAAGAACGCAGACTGTACAGTAGAATGCACACAAATTTACATGCAAGTCAAAGGTGGGGAGGTCATTGCTTTTGTCCTATTCTGTATGAGAACGGTATAATCGCTCGGATTGATCCCGGACAGTGTCCTGGAGTTCACTCATTTTTCTCAAGATAGAGTCGACATTGGTAGCTAACCAATCGACGTCGTCGAAACCGTACCGATGCCTGAGACTGTCCGCTACTAACTTGGCGTGAGCAGGAGGCGGAGAATGATGTTCCAAGCTATTCAAATGGAAACTGATGCTGGATAATCGTTGTGCTATCATGATGTTGGCGACCAACGCCAAGACGATGCATAGCAGCAAAAGGTGCGAGCCTTGAAGCATCGAGGTAAAATGCTTCGTCACACGCTTCATCTCGTTCCATTGCTTGATGAGCGAGGCTTTGATATCGACGGGGACTTTGGTTGTCCTTGCCGTGAACCGTTCGACCTGTGCCCTGATCTTTTCGGTCCTCAAGATTTTGTCCAGCCGTGCATACATGGATTTCTGGCTCTCAATGACATCCTTTTCGATGAGTGCTAAACAAGCCTACTTAGTCAGCATGCCACTGTTGGTGATACTCGGATAGCAATTGAGTAACTTACAGCCGAAGGGGTTGTTGTGAGGGAGGTTCACCTGAAGGGTGACAAAGAGCCTAACAATCGAGGGTCCTGCGCGGACAATACATGTGCGTCTCTGAAGATACAAGGCGGCTCCCATGGGCGCATCGGGTGCTCGAATGGTGGATATGACACTGCTGTATCGGGAAAAGTCTGCATGGACGCATTCATCCTTTTGGTAGCACTGAATGCGTACGTTACCTACAGTTCACATCAGCACTTAATCTGAAAGCTGCGCAATTGTCTTTACTTACCTTGGGGGCTGCCCATTTGTCGCTTATAAGAACTTTCACGCACATTGTTGATCCAGTCGCCGAAGGAGAGATCTACGTTCGTTTTGCTTAGTGATCAATCGCTAATCGAACAACATGCTCCTTCAGAAGGCTTACCAAAGCAATTCTCGTACTTTTTCAAAAGCTTTGGCACCAGACTGCTGTTAAACAAGAGATGGTGAAAGGATTCCACTGTTCCTGGGTATACATTGTCGAGCGCCAGCACCATGAAATGTTCATTGTTGCACGGGCAATAATCATGCGATGGGACCCGGACCACAGCATAGTCACCATCATCCTCCTCCTCTATATCTGATGAGTTATCACCATCATCATTATCATGCCGATCCAGACTGAAATCACTATAATTTCGTGGTTGCAAGGTACAGACGGTTCCTGCATGATGATGCATTTGCCATAATTTGCGCATTTGGTCAAAAGCTTGATCGCGCGACAAGAAAGAGGCAAATATATGCTAAGCCCCATGTTTAGCCAGGTGGGCAGTGGTTTGCATGATAACAATACATTGTGTTTATTACCTTTGCATGCATGGTTGATATTTGGATTCCGTTGGGAATAATCATTGCAGTCATGCGTTTTTCAATGCTGGTGATTTCAGAGAAAGCAATAACAAGCTTTTCAAAGACATCGGTTAGCATGCAAGGATGGAATCCAACGCCATTATATCAAGCCCCGTACATTGGTAACCCATCCAAAGATATTGGCATTGAAGCATATATGATTTTCGGTAATGTAAATGTGACCTTGCAGGAGAATTTCCTTTTGGAGCGCGCATGCGTAATCTGGAAAGAATTAAATTTCATGCATAAAGCCACGTGCAGCCAGCCACAGTTATTATCTCTCTACCTTCAATTAATGCATCTGTTTCTGGTACACTTCGAAATAACTGATGGAAATCGTGGTTCCGTTTCGCGTTAGCCATGGGATACCCGCATGCTGCAGCTAAACTGCCCTGCAGGTTGGTCTCCCTGAACTTGCTTCTCTTGGAGCCCATGGTAGGAAGACTGCGATGTCTAAGCGTCGGCATATCTTCTTCGCCTAGGGAAGAAAAACTGTCGTTGCTGCGTCGAGAACTGGTGGATGATCGCCGCCGTTGCCGAAAATACGGTACACTCAAACGAGATGTAGGAGAAGAGGAAGAAGAGGAATCACTAGATGGTTTTGATGTGTCAGAAAATAATGATGATGCAGTGACGCTTTTATTGTCTGTCATCATCATCATAATATCGCGGCTTCGTCGTCGTTGCACATCAACAGCAGCAGTGCTCGTGACCACCTCCTTTTGATACGTGGCGATCGTCACGGACGGAGTCGAGATACTGAAACTCACAGGAAAGCTGGACGGACGGGGTGGTGACGGACACGGAGGAGTCGTCGTTTCATAACCGTACTCTTGAATATTTTGTTTGTTATTATTATCAGGTGTCACGCTTGCAGCGTCTTTTTGTCGTGCAAGCAGCGATTGTGCTGATAGCTGCTTACTGGCCTTCCTGGGCTGTGCGTTTGGAGTCAGGAACCCTGAAGAAGAACAAGAGCCAAGGTCCGCTTGCTGTGCGCCCTCCTTTATGCAAGGCCCAATTAATCCTGGAGGTGAAGGAGATGGGGTATCAGGACGGATTGATAGACGATGAGATACAATGGGTATAGGCTCGGGCATCATCGAAACAAAAAAGAAAAGAAAGGGAAAGGCAGAAAAAGAATTGCTTTGACCGAAAACGTTCATTAAGACCCTGCGGCCTTCCAAATTTGAGGCCAAGGCCAACTGCAGATGCAGTTGGTTTGCCATGAACTTTTAACCCGGTCGGATTTTTTGACAAAACGGCGGGCGTTCATAGCATTCAAATAATCAAATGTATGGCTATGCGTACAAAAACCGAGCCTATATATATACTATACAAAAGTTTACATCTGTCTATGCGTCGCATGAGTTGTTACCATGATAGGTCTTTCTTTTCCGAATGCAGAATATTGGTGGGTATGCGTGGAGGTGGTGTCTTTACAGTTGAAGGATCTTTTGGTTGAATAACGTATGGGAGTGATGTGTCACGCTGGATTTGCGAGAAATGTACTACTGTTGGACGGGAAGGCTTGTCTCCATTCGACTGTTGCTCCTGCTGGTGCACATCTGGTAAATTGCGCCGCTATATAACAATGTCGGTTAAAAAAACTGCCGATATGCAATGACTAAGAAAACGCAATAGCGGACCCTTACCATGCGTGATCCCTTTCCGATACCCAGTTGTGGTAATCCGCGATTGAGTCCTTCCAGCAGTACACATGCTTTACATATATCGTTTGAAGACATGTAACCACATCGTTCACACGTCTTTTGTGTTGGCATTTTAACATCTGATTTGATTTCAAATGCTTCCCCGGAATGGATAATGTCTAAACTCACACACCGTTTGTTAGAGTCATCACCTGCGCGTAACTCTAATTGAAAGTCTTACCAATAATGGCACTGGGTCGAATCGATTCAAGGTCTTTAAGGAATGTCCGTGCGTGTCCTCGATAGGCGTTTGGCGAATACGTACATTCAGTCGAAAAGTAATCAAGCTTCTTGAAGTAAGCATACATGACGATTTCCTTCTCGTAGGTATATTTGAAAGGCTTCGACCGCTTGATCATGCTTTCACCCTGTGTAAATATTTCGGTGCATCGGCCGAGTCGTGCAATGTCGCCGCGGAAAACTTGGTTCCCAGATTAATCACTGGCTTCCTTTCTTAGTATGAGCAAAACTTACTATTCATGAGCACAGTCTCTGCAATATCGTCCGCATTATGCCCAGTGACAATATGATCCGCTCCTAGCATTACTGCACCACGGTCCAGTGCTTGCCGCCGAAACACTCCGCAGAATGTACAGTTGTTTTTTAACCCGACTTCTTTTACTATCTCGTCCATACTCCAGCCGTAGAGTTCTGCGTACGATACGATCTTGAGCGGCAAGTTATACTGCTGCTGATTCCGTTTCACCGTTTCCAAAGAGTCGTCTCGGTACCCGGTGATACCCTCGTCCACCGACAAGAGAAATAGTTCTATGCCATAGTCGTAACGTTCATTAAGAGTCTTCAAGACATATGCCAGAACGGTCGAATCTGTCATTGCGTTTTCTCATCAGTCGCACACCTACACTACGATAACGAGTGTCAATTTACCTTTTCCACCGCTTGCACCAATGGCCACTCGTTCACCACGCTTGAACAACTTGCCGTCAATGATCGTATTATGAATCTCGGTTTCAAAGACGTAGTAAAAGCAATCCTGGCAAATCTGTTGACCCGTCTTGGGTCTCTTGATCATGGCCCGGTTTTTGGAACAAAGCACGCAGATTTTGGGCATGGCAGCGGGTCAATCGACGGAAGGAGAAGAGGAAGACGTTTAAAAATGTGACTTGATTCCTGCGAAGAGCGAAGTTCAGGACCAACCACCACTTCACAACCTCCCCCCCCCCAATGGATCTGGGGAGCTTGCTAAATCAAGGCGAGTCCAATTTGGCGATTCAGGATTTACACGATCTCCTTGAAGAACCCGAAAATCATGTCAAGCTAAACCGGATAAGCGGCTCGTCCTTTGTATACCCTGCGTCCAGCGAGCAGACATACGATTACTTTGACGTGTTTATCCAAGTCTTGCTCTCTATTCAGTACACTGACGAAGCATATGGATACCAATACACCAAGACCATTGTGCTCGAAGCCCTGCGTTCATGCATCAATGGCATTCTGCAACAGTATGGCCTTTCATGGCTGATTCGGTTCCCGCATCAGCTTTCCGAAAAGACATGGGCTCTTTTGCATGCCAATCCAGATTCGACTATACTCATTTACTTGTATGGTCTGATCCTTGGCTTGGCTGGCAAACCTGGCCTTGTGCCGTTACAGGACTGGTGTTCCAGTCTGGTCCGCTTTATAAAGTCCAGTACGGCTGTTATTGTCTGCCACATTTGGCTAAACTGCTGGGCGATGGATGACACCCATGACGATATTATGTCCAAAGTCTTGTTCATGAACAATTTAGAAGAGGCTCTAAGACAGTCATTATTGGATGATGACGACAAATCCAGTTTTAAGCGTTTAAGCGAGTGTGTGTCCGAGGTGATTTGGGCTTTGAATGCAGCACAAGTGAATTTCTTGTCGTCTAGCGTGGATCAGCAACTAGGGAGCACGCTGTGGCGCCCACCGTTCTCGTCTGATGAAATGGTGTTGGCTTTTTCCGCTCTTGAAACTGCAGTGAAAAAGTCATACCTTGATTATCCTCAGATAGCCGATCTATTTTACAAGGCCAAGCATCAGCAGCAAACTAGTTCGAAACGTATTGTCTTTTCTGATGCAGCACTTAAGCACACAGAGGTAAAAACTAACCACAACGCTTTGTAGGAGCCGCCCGATGTAATCCGCTTTGTTCAGGTGTGATTCAAGATGCCCTGCCGAGCGATTCTGTCCGTCGAGGAACGTTGCTGAAAAAATGCAAGGCTTTATGGGCCGACCATTATAAATCTATGCCACCAGCCGAGTTCAACATGTGCCTTCGAGAAGCCGTTCAGCATCATTATCCAAACGACCGCAAGATTATGCTGGACATATTGCTGGCAGAATGGGCAGTGCGAGATCCGTTTGGCTGTCATACCCAGGTTATTATGGATGCCATCTTTTCCATGTTGGAACAATCGTCACGCTATAATATGCGAACTGCCCCCTTTTATGCTTTCATCCGGGTCTTTAGTAGCTCTGAAGACGACGAAGGAAGTCGCGAAACAACGGGCTACAATGTCAATACGGGTGCAGCACTGGATATTTCACAGTATACACGCCAAGTGGATGAAGATGTGGTTTGTGGCTGCTGCGAAATTCTCAAGATACTCACGGTGCATTCTGACAAAAAAACCAAAGACTGGACAGCGGATTGTCTCCGTCTGGCATCCATCGAGATAGTCCAGTGGTATATCGCCTGGTTGACCGAACAACTCAATGATGAAAACTTGACGGAGAAGGAAGATGCCACGCAGTTTGGTAGACACATGCAAGCAGCTCTTCAGAATACTCGGGTGCAAGCCTTGTCGTTCCAAGTTGTTCCGATACTCTTGAAAACAGCCAGTGACCAGACATTGGCGTGGTTAATCAAGAACTCGCCAGGCTGTTACAGCGTCTTGACAAGCTATTTTGGAGAATGTCCACAGCTGTCGACGCATATGCTTGTGATGTATCTACTGCAGAACAAGTCCATGACGTTTGTGGACACCCTATTACAGTTTCTTCGAACAAGCATGAATATAAATCGGCTCAAGTCTGCAAAATCGCGTGCATGGTTTCAGAACCACTTTACGAACGCCATGTTATCTGTTGCTGGGGACGACAAAAGTGGAAACGGCGTTGCATCACGATTCTTTCGACAGATCCTGAAAACAAGAGGTGACTTTGATTGGTACCTGGCGACGCCCTTCGTTTCAGAAGAGAATGACCAAGCAGCAGACAATGTGCTGCAACCCAGCGACTTTGGGCTCTTGGATATAGCGAAAACACATGATGTATTGCCGGTACGGAATATAGGACTTGTTTCGTTGCTTCAGGAAATGGTGCGTCTAGGTGACAGTGCAAAGAGCGAGCGCCTAGTGGAAATCTGGAACAGCTTGTGGACGACGAGTAGCGGGAACGGTGACGATTTCACGGTTCCGTTTAGCTGGATACTGCAATGCATTGGCTTATATGACCAAGCACCGGCTGTGGTGAAGCAAATGTTTGAGCGGTTCATCCGAATCTGTATACAACGTACTATGGATCTGCTAATAAGGGAACAGGCAACAACGGAACAGACGTATGTCAAGCGCATCATTGATCTGATGATGCTTTCGGATGTCCCGGACGTGGAGAGTGTGCTGGACTTGTTTATTCAGATATACGATGAACAGAGTAAAGACGAGCAGCAGCGGGACATCTTGGATGATCACACTCTTTGGTCTATCATGGCTACACTAGTGGAAATCACGGAAGAATTAAAGGTAGAGATGACGGCATCATCGAGTACTGAACAGCAGCAGCAGCAGCAAGACACCAAGGAGTATCATCATCAAGAACCCACTCATACAACGCCTGCCACTCCTCCATCACCATTTAGCACTCATAACAACGCGCGGCGCTTACCTAGAGCCCTTCGCAAACGCTTACGAGGCAAACCATACCGGAGATGGTTAAGGCGGAGGCAAAAACAAAGCAAGGACACTGCCATTGCTGCTGTGGTAGACATGGACATTGATAAACCGTCCACAGCTAGTCCTGCTGAAACAGTGAAAAAAACGACGAAGACACTGCTGATTCTGGTGCAGCGTGTATTGAATTTCCTGCTTCTCCTTTTCGAGTCTCTTGAACAATCTATTATGGAACTTGACGCGAAGCAACGATTACGAAGAAAGTTGACAGAATGGCTGTTGTTCTACGAACCGCTTGGGGCATTAAGGAAGCTCTTGGAGTCCCACTCGGAATTGGCTGACGATCTGCAGAACTTGATTGATCGATGTTTCTTGTCCTTACAAGACCGACCGGCAATGCTTTTGGACAAGGCAAGGAACGTCCTTGATAATTGTCAGGGTTGAACAGAGTTTTTTAATGCTATTGATAAAAATGACACATGCACAGCACCGTGGGCTGCGCCGAATGCATGTAATCGCTTTAAACGGGGCGGGATCTGAGAGCGAAATGACCATAGGGATCAAAGTGAGAAGTAAGAGAGTGTGGATGGGCGTGTGGGCCATGATGAGGAGAGTGTGAGCGAGCAGGGGAGGAAGGAAGGTGAAGAAGGACACGACCCCATTTGGTATGAACAAGCAGGATTGAGTTGCAGATCGATCCCCTTTCTGAGCAGAAAAAGCATCCCGGAACGGATATCCGGGTTCTGATTAAAGAAGGGCATTTGCTCCTAATCTCGCCCTTGTGCGTCAGATCCAAAAACAGATAAAATGGAAAAAAGGTGTTGCTGTCATTCTATGCAAAACAAGATAAAGAGGACAGATAAAGAGTCTGACACTGACATTAATAAGGTGGACGCTGCATGCGTGGTTCATTTAAGATCAGCTGCAGATGATATAGTAGTTTTCTGTCCAAACCTCCCGTTCCGAAGGTCTCTCTCCCTGTGCACACACGCACACGCGCGCGCACGTTCTCTTTCATATATCCATAACCCCTATTGCTTCTAAAATGGGATGGATCATGCACTATTTTATAGCAGTTCAATTTCGCTTCTTCTTTGAAAGGGAAATTGTCTTTGTTGACTACATACCATAATCATGCCATCAGTCTCGTTCGAAAACCATTCTCTACTGTTATCATACGATTTTCCTATTGACGGGCATTACATAAAAGCTGATGCAGAAGATCAAAAGGTGAGTGAAGTTACTCTGTTATCTTCACACACACACAAACGTCCATGAATAAAGGAAAATTCAAACATGTAGTTTGAACCCCTATTGAAGTCGAATAACGGTGACATTGATGAGTTCAGATCCGATAGTGACAGTGAAACTACGGCGACAACAACAGTGATGGCGAATGAGGAAGAAGAAGAAGAGGAGGAGGAGGAGGAAGTGACAGTAATAGCTCAACATGTCATTAAATTCCAAGAGGACAATAGCGAACAACAATCATCTCCTTCTTCTTCTTCGAAGACCAGACGTGGAAGTCCAAGTAAGATCGTTAGCTTTCTCTTTTTCAAAACGTTTGGTCTCGGACGGGAACCATCATCAGAAGTTGCACCGCTTTCCAAAAGGCCGGCATTTGATAAGCATCGAACACCTACCAAAAGCATTCTCAAAAAGCAACGCAGTAGCACCCCCACTCCAATCCGACAGGAGCCTTTCTTTCTCCCATCGTCGGGTGATGACCATACGTTTTACTATTACTACGATAATCGTGGTCGTCTAAAGACAACGTTCCTCTTACCACCCAACAGTTTAACCAAGCGACGGAACGCAACCACGCCGCATTGGTGGACCCGCTTACGTATGGCTTTACAACAACAACAGCAGCAAAGAAGGCCATGTGATGGTCATGTACGGTTTAGCAAAATGGTCCTAGTGCATTACACTTATTCACGCCAGGATTATAACCGAGAGCCGGACCCGTATGCTGTCTGCACGCGACTGACTCCCGAAGAAGCGCACATGATCAAGTCCGAGTTGAATTACTTTAAATACCATGAAATGACCGTGCATCCATCCAGTCGGATGAATACCCAGTTTTTCCCTTTTTACAGTGTATGTATATGAATGATAATCCCATTTATTAGTAGGAAAAAAAAGAACGGCTGCTTTTTTGTTTCAAAAAAAAGAAAAAAGAACATACGTGGCTACGAGCAAAAAAAAGAAGAAAGATGGTACCATCTGTGGGCATAATGATCTTCCCGGGGAGAGGGCATAAAGTAAAGTAAATGGCAAGAAGAATAAATCACACGGCTAAATCACATACAACAGAAGCAACAAAAAACGAAAATGAACGGAACAAGGGGAAAACATGTACAAGAAAGCAAATATATGTGTGTGTTTGTGTGGCATAAATATGTATAAACAAGGAGAGTAAAGGGTGAGTGCTTCCGCTTCGGTAATAACAAACAAAAGAATGTGAATGAAATACACTTTTGATATGTACAATAAAGAATGAAAAAGGACAAGGACTTTTCGGGATGACAACGCTATGCACATGCGGGAGATCTTGATCTCAAGCGACGAAGTGCACGCTCGATAATTACTACAAAACACACAAGTCAGTATGAGCATATTGTTCTGTTTAAACGGGCCAAAAACTTACGGCGACAACGTCTTCGATCTACCTCGGTCTCTGGACAATCATGAACCATCAATCCATTGTTGGTTCTCGCATAGATATTGGTCTGTTCATAGGATGCCAGGAATTCCAAGGATCGCCAAAGACCCAATGCAGCTGCGTAATGAAGTGCGGTCCACCCTAGATACGAAAACGCGTCAGAAAAGCCAACGGAGATATGTATTAAAAGGATTAGTTTCCGTACCGTCATTGTCTGGATGATTGACGTCGACCTTGACATGTTCAACGAGATAGCGCGCGACTTGGTCGTGACCATGAAGCAATGCAATGTGAAGAAGGGACCGATTCTGGACCCCACCGATACCCATCCTCAATTCACAACCGAGTTCTTGGACCATAGTCTTCAACTCGGTCAAGTCACCACGGATACAGGCATCCACGAGAATGACGCGTGGATCAAAACGCACTTGACGCGCCGGAGGTGGGGGAGACGGAGACTTGATCTGAGGTCTGCAGGAAGGCCTTTCAGGTACAGGTGGTTCGTCGGCGGTCATCCACTCCGGAGCATCGGTAGCAGCAGCATCATCGAAGGTTGCAGCAGGAGCAACTGGAGGACTGGCCATGGGCGACGGGGGCGGAGTCCAACACATGGTTTCCTCGATAGACGACATGGATGAAAACGACGAGGAAGATGAAGAAGATGAAAAGGACATGGGCGACATGTTATTAGCAGCGCGTGAGTTATCCTTGGCTTCCTCATCATCGATTGGAGTGGGTGGTGGACTCGCAGGAAGCAGATGATCGACGACTGGTTTCTTGTCCGTAAAGTATTCTGCCGGGATCGGGGAAGTGGACAATAAAGTGGGAGCAGCAGAAACAGGCGATGGTGATGCTGGAATGGGTGAGCTACGTTCGGATGCCTTTTTGAGAAGCATCGAAGGTCGTTTAAGCGGTGATGGCTGCTGCAGCTGCTGTGGCTGCTGCTGCGATTGTTGGTGTTTCTTTGGCACTTTAGTAGTCGCTGTTGTCGTTTTCTGACGATGGGTGATGGTACTACTGAGCAGAGCCAGGCATTCATCGCTCGTGCAACAATCCGCTGGCCCGACTTGTCGGGCATTCCGAATAGTTGCGTCCGCGCCCAAGTCGAGCAAGAGTCGTACAAGACGAGGCATGTTCCAGAAGCAAGCCAGATGGAGGGTCGTATTGCGCTGTCCCCAGACGTGGTTCACAAACACCTGAAGTTCGTTCGGAGTGGCATGTTGCTTGAGATATTGCAATAGGACCATGGCCATTCCTCCGTCACGCTTAGAGGGATGCAACAATAAAGCCAGCTGGACTGCGTTTAAATCCGTAGCTGATTTTCCAAACTTGCGCACGGCCTCTTGTCTAAAAGCGATGGGAAATTGTATGATACGTGACTTTTGCGAAGGCGTATAAAGCGCTGGATCATTGGAAACGCGCGACGTGAGTAGCACACGCGTTACAAGATCGGCAGGTGTCGATTGGGCAAAACGTGCAAACTCGTCCTTGGCATCCTCATGGATCATTGTCTGGATCTTTCGCCAGACACGCAAAGGTGAACAGCATGATGCTGACGTGCATTGTTGTTTCTTTGTGTGAGCAGCGTGGCTGTCGTGGAGTGCAACAGCCATATCGTCCAATGAGTTACAAGAAAGAAAGAACAACGTAGATACAGAGAAAGCAAAAGAGACGCAGACAGAGAGAAATGTATGATATATATGTAAAATACAAGTGTTCTTTTCTCTTTTCTTTCGCCCTTAGCGATCGCAATAGATGGATATGCACACACAAAAATGGGAGTTTCAGATCAAGGCAAAAATGTACAAAAGCAAGAAATAAAAAAAGGTCAAAAGATCAAGGAAGAAAGAAGAGGAAGAAAAAAAGAAGATAAAAAAAGAAGAGAGACAATAAACTTAACCTTACAATCCTATAGCGGCGACAAAGAAATCCGTGCTTGCTAGAGAAATCAAAGCATTGCCGAACATGTGGCCTCTTCTCCTCTCCCCCCACCACCTTTATTTTAGTGCACACACCTTCCGGGTTCCGTTGCTGGGGTTACTTTTTATGTGTAACCAGAATGGAAAACACCGACTTTGGGAATTCCGCTTTGCCCAATTTTTTTATGTTGTTGTCCATGTCACGTTATCTCAATTATTTCGTTAAAAGGAATCCTTTCCACCATTTGTCAACAAATACCAAACATAAATTCGGAGGTTTGAAGGACAATAGGAACGACGAAATGAAAGAACACGCAGTACTTTATTCCCTGTTGATCTCTTTGGACGGAGATTTAATCAGCCTTTTCCCAGGAACATGCCATCGAAGAAAAGGAAATTGTACTACAAAATAGCTCTCTCTCTTTCTGAATAGCAAAGACTACAGACTATCGTATATATGATTCATTGGTGGCCGTGTTCATTACGTGTGGCCATCTCACAAACGTCCCCATTGTTTTCCAGCAAACCCGTGATTCCATGTCCGGTCACAGATAACAACTGCCCAAATCCAGAAAAAAACAAGATGTGCGTGCTTACAAGAGAAAGAAAATCACCAAAGATGAATTAAAAAGCCATTTGAGAGGGTTATCTTTATTAGATCTTGTAGGAAAGTCAAAGCACCGTCTATTTTTTTGATTCTTTGTTCTGGGCTCGGTATCCATAATAATAACCTAATGAAATACAAAGGATAGTAATCAAGATTGTGCAAGTCTTTGTCAATAAGCTCTAAATGCATGAAAATAGGGTTAAAAGTAAGCGTCGGGCCTTGGAGTCTGCCTTTGTGTCAAGTCAGCTACTCGACCGTACTCTCGAGAATGATTTGCTCCAAGTAGCGGAACGCAAGAAACATTTGAAGAGCCTATCTATCTTTACAATCGTGCAGAATGGCTTAGGAGGGCTAAATGGTATTTCTTTTATAGTGTGCAAAATGAAATACTACGAAAGGACAAAATGCCAGCCTGAGCATAGCCTCAGGGTATTCCTAAGTCTGCCATCACATTCATAAAATAAGACAATGTTTCCTCTCTCTCTCCGTTGACTTGGATGGATAAACTATCGTTACTATTGTATTCCCAGACGGTTTAAGGTTTGTTGTATTCAGGGAGTGCTATCAAAAAAAAAGAATCCGGATTGATCTGGGCCCAGCATGAACAAGTTTGGGGTTTCTGGTTGACGATAACGGAACATCCTCCGTTGATAGTGATCACTCTCTCCTGGATCGTTCCACCGAGTAACACAGATCCTTTTGCAGTATAGCATACAATGGTCTGCTGAAAACCTTCCTTGAATGTCCGAATAAACCAAACTTTGCCTACTGCAACTATTGGGACAATGTCTGAGCTCCTGTGATGATGGCGGTTCGAACTTTACGATCATCGTGTCAAGAAATATCGACGAATCAGAATCTGATACCGTTCATGTGAGTTGAACTATGACAACGTTGCACTGGACACGTTCATTCCCACGGAAACGTTTGGCAACGTTCTGAAAGGGAATTCTTCACTAAGTGCATACATAGTCCACATGGATCTTGAAATAAAGGTATAGGACCTGTTGCGGAATGTTATATCTTGAAGCGCAACTTGGCTAATGCAACGGTACCCGAAAGAGCGGCTCAAGCATGTAATGTATGAACCGCGGCGACAAATGACGACAGTGCCTATTGTATTGATGTGATAGGACTTCTTCTACCTTGCATGCACTGATTATGGCCGTGTTTTAACTGTACGATTTTTGTTATCAATAGCTCCGCCTATTGCCGTTTATACATTGCGTGGTGCTTTTAGTTTATAAAAGCATAGGTTTCGGCAGAAGAAAAGAGATATGAACTCTGACCAAACCAAACCATCGTATCGGATCTACTGTCCGGGATGTACAACAACCGAACTGCTCAGCAAGCAACTCTCGTATCCCAATTCTTACCCAGATAATGTTGGCCTTTTGACCATTGTCATTGCAATGCAACTGCCTTCACCATCAAACACTACACGAAACACGCAGTCCTCTTAGGCGACCGCAGCTTTGCGCAAGACTCCATGTCCTCCATATTGACGCGATCGAGGAATATCTGTGGCTTTTTACAACCGCCATGTACCTAACCTCACCGTAATCCGACTGTACGACGGCCACCCAGACCACAGGCTAATACATTGACCGCCAAAACAACGGTCGCCATCACCCACATTATCAGCTCTCAGTATCCAAATGAACGCGAAAGTCACCGATCAGAAAAGCGAGCTTTATCACTCTTCAGCATCTGTTTTGCGGATGATATATGAGATCTTACATGGACACGGTGAACCCGATTTGGTCTTCATCGATGGTTCCATTTGAAATTTCATTGTCCTCAGGGCAGCGCTTAGAGATCACAAACTGGTATTGGGCCAAAGAGCTGGCGCTCGTGAGGGTATCAAACTAGGCCAGGGTGCTAAAACAAACTTCGTTGGACGCAAGATCTAAGCTATAAAACGATCAGGAAGATTATCCTACGGTGGTTTGAGAACCTTGTTTTTATTTACCAGCTGCCCCATGACCATCTGCTAGAAGGTCCGGTATAGAGGGACCCACGATCGAACAATCGGAATAACACAAACAGATTTGTATAACGCACAACAGAAAACAAAGATGGTCCGTTCACTCTCGGGTTTCCGGAAACAGCGATTCATCAACGGATCTACAATGCAGCTCTGGAACTTGCGCAGCAGCTGTTTCACGAAGTCCCCCACCATTGTATGAAGTTGGAGGGTTCAAAACAAACAAGGGAGTGAAACTTTTGCAGGGGATAATATATCCCTCTTCCTGTGGTCTATCAATAACAAAGGAGCTTACGTCTCGAACATCTTCTCCCTGAAATCCGTGTCTTGTCGAGGCAGCTAACTGTTTCAAGATGTCCCGTTCGTCATGGTTTTGGGTTTTGAATCTCGTGCTACCCAAAAGCAGGATGGTGCACGTACATACGATAGTGGCTTCTGAGAGGAAACAATGGTGACCGCCTGTTGAAACGTTCAATAAGAGACGACCTGGATGCAAATGAGCCACAGTTTCCGTGTAGCAGAAGGTACACTGGCTGATTGAAAAGAGTAGACCTTTTATCTGATGAGACCTAAACAAAGTTCCTGTCGCCAATTCCATCGTATAAACACCTGATGCAGCAAATGATCTGATCATATAGCACCCAATTAACAACGACTATCAGCCAGCTTTGAACCAAAATTTGCAGGCTCCGGGATTCGATATCACGACCGCAGATCTAATCTTCCGAATGCCGACTCCTGGGGAAGCCCACTGTTATCGCCTCTGCATGCCAAGTTACAATTATCCTGCCAACTAAAAGCAAGTCCCGTTATAAGAGCTCTATATTGTTCGCATAAGGAAGAAAGCGCGGCCATTCGATGACTCTCAAGCCGAGTTCCTTAAACATGCGCTTCCAAGTTATCACACGTCTATGCTGGCGACAATAAGCTTCTCACACCATGACATAGTCCAACCGCTCTTCTTTTACGATTGCTGTTCCATTTTACTCGTTGTTTGGTAGACAACCAGCGCCAATTACACCGAGGTTTCTGGCTGCAGTAGTCTTCCCGATTCAACATCCGTCGAACATCTTTAGCTTAAAATGGAAATTGCGTACGTTATCATTGAGCCACGGAAGGTAAGAGTTCGTAAGATCCCATGGAGAGCCTGCGACATTGCCATTCAGTTAATGGCAAGATTTCGTAAGCTATTAAAGGATATATATAACACTGTTTGCACGAAAGTTAAAAGTGGTTTCGTTACAACTTGGAATAGGCCATGGCATTGACTCGACGCGAACTCGGCAAAACAGGCGCCTTTGTAAACCCTCTCGGATTAGGCTGCATGGGGTAACTATGATAATTCTTTTTCACTCGTGTTGACGCTTTTATCTTGACGTTGTATAACCTAGGATGAGCGAATTCTACGGAGCCGTAAATGACGATGAAAGTATCAAAATTCTTGAGCGCGCCGTAGAGCTAGGGTAAGTCGTGATTACATGTACGCGACGATAATAGACTTATTCATATCTCAAACTAGATGCACGTTCTGGGATACGGCTGATGTGTATGGTTGCGGCCACAACGAGCGTCTTTTGCGTCGTGTGCTGCAAAAGCATCGGGACAAGATCTTTCTGTGCACCAAGTTTGGCTGTATCCGTGACGAAAAGACCGGTGAGCTTCTTGCTGTTTCCGGGAAGTCTGAATATGTTCGCCAAGCTTGTGAAAAGAGTCTGGAGAGATTGGGTGTTGATGTGATTGATTTGTACTATCTGCATCGTGTGGACAAAGACACGTAAGTATGGATAAAAGGTCGACCGTTTGTTTCTATTCAACTAATGCTTCTTCTTCTTCAGGCCGATTGAAGAGACAGTCAAGGCCATGGCCGAACTCGTCAAGGAAGGCAAAGTTCGCTACTTGGGCCTTTCAGAGTGCAGCGCAAGCACTCTGCGACGCGCTCATGCAGTGCATCCGATTGCAGCTGTTCAAATGGAGTACTCTCCTTGGTCACTGGATATCGAGAAGAATGGACTCTTGGAAGCTGCTCGCGAGTTGGGTGTATCGATCGTTTGCTAGTAAGTATTTACCCCTCTGTCACCAGCTTTAAGACTGCAGAAATTGATGAAAATTCAAAACACTACGTAGCTCCCCGCTTGGTAGAGGTTTCTTGACAGGAGCCATAAGGTCGCTAGACGACATTCCTCAAGATGATGTGCGCCGTATACTTCCGCGCTTCCATCCAGAGAACTTTGAGAAGAACCTCGAGCTTGTCAGACAGGTCGAAGCACTCGCGGCAAGGAAAAGAGTGACTCCAGGCCAATATGCTCTCGCATGGGTCCTGGCGCAGGGCTCGGACTTTATCGTCATCCCAGGAACCAAAAAGCTGAAGTATCTGGAAGAAAACTGTAGTGCTGCTCAAGTCTTCCTCACGCCTGAAGAAGTTGCGGAAATGAGACAAATGGTGGAAGCAGCTGCTCCGGCAGGAGAACGTTATCCTGAAACTCTCATGTCGACCGTAGATCTTTGAAAAATGCTATACAGTGGCGTGAAACGATCTTTGTCTAAATTTCTGTTAACATGTAAACTCATTGCCCGAGCGAATGCCTATTTATTTTATGGAATGGTCCCTGTAAATGTATGCCGCTATTATTCATGAAGATCGTGGATTCCAATTACAGGCATAGTATCCGCGCAATATATCTTAGGGTTCATGAGGGGAAAATGCAATTGTTATATCAAGTGTAGATACGCCTGAACAAAGCAAATCCGTGATTCAGATGTTGATCTGTATATCGAGAATATTGTTTTATCAAATATCGATATAGAGCGCGGGTATTGTATTTGATGATGACAAAATGAACGACGACCGACATTATTGGTTGGAAAGACTTGAGAGCAAATAAAACATAGCTAATATGGGTTGGTGTTTTACACTTATACATAAAGAGCATAATCTGTTTGAGAGCTGCAGGGATACTGGTCCATCAGATCAGTTGCAGTTTCAGTAAGCTGATCAGGTCAATGACGTTATTACAAGATTAGAGGGAGACGTTTGTCACGGTACCGTAAATGTACTCGCAAAGATAGCAGTTGTTCACTTTCATACGATCTGATGCATACATGGAAGAGAGATAAGAAGCAAATTTAGCAGAATAGAGTTATTCAGTTTGAAATGCAGTGCATGCAGACTTGCTTTGTTGCCAGTAATGATCATTTAATCACTTTCTATGGTAGGTTAACAAAGATAACAAAGTGCTTAACCTTAAAAGGCAGCTATTTTGAACACGATAATTGTACTTTTAAGCCCTGGGTCTCCTCTGTACCCGAATGAGAGGGCAAGTGTCAGCAGGCTTTCTTCTTAGAAAGGGCCTTTGCCTCAATTCAATAATAAATAATGAAAAAAGAGGTATACAGAAATGAACTCTGCACGCACGAGGTTGTGTGCTGATCCGATTGAACCTCAGTGGCTCGGGACAATTTCAGGCCGTAACAAGGTCAAACAGAATTCCTTCCAGGAGCAGGAGTAGAATCGCGCGATTGTGGATTTTTTTGCTTGTCCGCTGCCTCGATTGTTGTGTAGCACCACCACCTTTCACCAGACCCTTTCTTTTTCCCTTCTCTGTCCACCCCGCCCCCACTTTTCAGCAACCCTGTTTGCCGGTCGGCAAAGACATCGTTCAATACGATTCCGCCACACGACATGTCGACAGAGAATTTCGTCGGCTCTATATCCGAAACCGAACAATCACGGAAAGTGTTTGAATTACGGCGAGACCGTACGGAAGCGAGACTTCAGGTAATACGCCCTTCCGTCTCATCTGCTATCGCAGCTCGACTTAGATCCCGCCCCCCAAAAAACAGATATGGTCCAATTCACGCCATTCAGTACTCCTTGTGTTAACGTCCATTTTCGAAGCCGTCGTCGTCATTGCCCTGGAATCCGTCATATTCTCTAGATTCTATAACACAGCGTATGTGCAGAAGTAACACAACTCTATAACGGCTCTCATGCACTCAGGTCCCTGAATTATATAGGTTTGTTCAGCAAGAAGGCATGGGTATACCGGTATACCTCATTATATTTATTGTCTGTCAAATATATCTCATTGGCCTAGCATGGGATGCTGTAAGTCCTTTTGTCTGGTCATGCATTGTAACCGCATCTGGTAACAGTTTCCTTTTAGGTACGCATGCAAAATACGATTCAAGTGATCGCCTTTATCCTGTTCAACCTTTGTTGCTTTGTCTATGCTGTATTCCAATTCCAGCAGATATCAACTGCACTCGACGCCGTCAAGGGCTCAGATCCAGCCTTGGGTCCAGTCGCTGCCTCTTTACAATGGTTAATTACACGTCTACTCATAGCGAACGCGGTCATCATTGGCGTCTGTGAATTAATATTCTTTTATCTGGGCGCACGACTATATCAAGAATTCGGGTACGCAAAAATCTTATTTCCATAACTCTCACCTTGTATGTCTTGGCGCTGTGCGTCACGGTTACTCACGCATTTTGATCTGTTTGCGCGTATAGATGGCGAATTTACAAGAAGATTGGCGCTGATCCCGAGATACGAAGTGAGTCGAGTTCTTACGCGATTACTAGATGCAAGAGAAAGTTCTTACCTGCTGCTACGTTAGATATGTATCGCTGGTACCAAATCCTATTAACAATCCTCAAAATCGACATGTTCTTCTTCCTTGGCTACTCGATTCAGTATCTGGTGCTTGTGTTACATGCTGGCGATGTCGAGTTTCCCTTGACCATCATTGCCCTACCTCTGACATTTCTATTCCTTCTCTTGGCGGTTTATGCGGTAAACGCCAATTCCTTTTTATTATCCACAACGTATTCTCACCTGTTGTAATGATAGGTTCGGCATGAATCAAGGCCATTGGTCATCATCTTCTTCATTGGTCTTGCAGCAGGATGTGCATATTTCATATTTAAAATATACAGAATCTACGACCCGTCGCAGGCGTTGAAATATACGTACATCAAGTATTTCCTCACCTTTTTCGGTATGTATGGATGAATCTATGTTTTGGATGGGGGCAATTCTAATCGAAGTTCTAGCGAGTGTCTCGCTTGCTTTACTCGTTCTAACGATCATAAATGCTGCAGTCTGCTGGGCCAATTTTGACAAGGGTCTCAAACCTCATTGTAAGTAAGCTGCTGGTTTATGAAGAAGGATCGGTTTATGCTGATCATTTCTACAGTGCTACGTGATCGCAGCCAATCAGCTCTCACTCAAAATACCGTTGATCGAACTCTTTCCTTGGATTGAAATGATAGTTTTCCTTCCCACCAAGCCGTGCCCCCTTCTCTCTTACATTACTCCCTTAAAATACACTCGCCTTGTACTAATACTGTTTATTGTTCGAACATTTGCGCTACTAAAAATATACATTTTGCCATTATCTGTAAATCAAAACTTGCTCAAAGGGGAAACGAACTTTGAGGAGAGGATAAAGGTTGTGCTTGTTATCTCACTCACCTGAAAGTGTGAAACCAAGACCTTGATCCGATATGCCGAGGATTCAGTTCGGAATTCTTGATTGCGTGCCTCTTCCGAGGCCACATGTATTATATAAATTACGCGTCTATGCGCTACCCTTTTATGATCAACGATAGAAGGCCCTTATATTTGATTACGTGCTCTTGTTTAAGGCCACCTCCGAGTGTATGCGTGCTGATATACTGTGCCTGTTGCTTACAAGTTTTACGGCTAAAGCAAAAAAGGCCCGTGCCCGTTTTTTAAAACCTTGTGAAACCGAAGTCACCGACGCATTAATCCAATCCATGCTATTGCCCGAGTGGTGTCGTTCTTTCACTCATGGATGCAGATGACCAGCTTGCGCAATTATTAAGCTTAGGTTTTGACGACATTGAATTGTGTAGAGCAGCACTGACAATACATCCTACAAATCTTGAAGCTGCCATTGATTGGTGTGTTCTTTTTCTCTGCTAGTGTACGGAATCATCTTGAAACTAAAGCAGAGGGGCTTAAGGGTACTGTCGCAATCAACGGAGAATCCAGTACTTCGGCTGAATCCAACATCGAGCGACGCGCCTCCACAGCCAAAGGTATAGTTGCGTCTTTTTATTTTATTTTGTAAGAAGGCAAACTTATTGTTTGCTTGGTCAAGGTCACCATCACCGGGTATGATGACGGGGAAGCGGCGCGACTTCGCTCAGAGTCAGTAAAGATGGCATTGGAAGCCAAACGTGCAAAGAAACTAGACAAAGAGGTATATCGAGAACTGTCTTCTTTTTTCCACACTCTAAAATAACGCCGGGGTTAGGCGCGAGAAAGAGCGCTTGCGAATATCAAAGAGGACCGTGAATACTATAAATTAGTGCACGGAACCCCTTCGCGAACTAGTCGACGAGAAGATCAGACAATCAAAGCAACTCAGGAAATAAAATTACAAAAGAGGTTGGATCGTGAGGTATCATCGGCCGACGCAAAGCGTGTCTCTTAGGGGTGGAGTTACTAACGACTTCGCTCAGGCTAGAAGAAAAGCGTTGGAGGGCATACGACAAGACCGAGAGGAAATGAAGCAGAGAAAATCACGACCAGTATCATCATCCATACCTGTCCAAGTGCCTGCAACGTCTGCCGAAACGCAAAGAAGTTCGTCCGCACTAGTACAAGTATGAGCTTTTTATCTAGTTATAACAGTAGCTTTGCCTGATATCAGTCTAGGTCAAATTGAGTGATGGCTCGGTTGTACGTGAAGAATTTGATGCGGACTCGCGCTTGAGGACGCTATGCGAATTCGTAAGAGATATGGAGATCAGTCACGGACACCCGTTTAGACCGGGCGAAGAACTTCGGCTTATAACGGTAACAAGATGGAAACTTAGTATAAATGGAGATAGTGGATGCTAAAGCGAGGCTGTGGAAGGCATTTCCTCGACGCGAGTTTGGAGAGGGCGAAAAGGAAATGACACTCCGTGATGCGGGTATGTACAATAGCGAAAAGTGGAGATCTGATACTCATGCTGATACCATGACCAGGTTTCTTACCCAATGTGTCACTAAACCTCCTACGCGTGCCTGCGACGGTATGTACTTCTGCAGAACTCTTGGACAGTTAAAGATGCTGATGGTTCCATTAGGCGGAGCAAACCGTGCCCGGCTCCTTGAGTCAGGCGATGGATAGAGATGTATGTGATTTCCCAGTGATCGGGTAAGGAAGCCATCTTACATTATATCATCGAACAGCAATCGATGGAAAATGGCGACGACACTGAGGATCACTCTATGTCTGAAGCGAGCTCTGATGAGGACGAAGATGAATCCATGGACGAGATGCCCGATTTCTTTAACAACCTTCCAGCTATTAATCCGCACCGTCCAGCTGCCAGAGCTGGACGCTTACCGTTCGCACGTCGCGGACGAGTAACGAATCCGAACTGGAACTGGGGCTCCGGAGGCCATAGACTTGGAGATGACATTCCTAGTGCAGCCCCTGCAACAAGTGACCAGACAGACCAAGTGCAAGGTGCGTGTACTTAAAAGGTATCAGATACCTGGAATAGTTCTAAAACAAAGAGCTCTTAAAGACGAGAGAGAACGCCGTGAAAACTTGCTTTCCGCTGTCGAGCGTCGAGGAGTGGCAGCATCGCAAACACACTCCCACACGGAGCATGCACGCGGCAAACCCCGCCCGGTCCGCTCCCTCAGGGACACATGCGCTGAAACAGTTGCAGGCAAGTCTATAGCAAACGGATACTATCATGCAATGGCTGAATCCGCCTTTTGTTTTGTAGGCTACTTGTGTCAACCTACATTGGAAGCCCGGAGTCATTTGAAGCATTTGGTGTACACTTCCACAGAGGTGGCCGAACTGTTGCTAGCTCAGCTAATAGCAACGCGAAAGCTAGAACGGTCATCCATGAGAAGATTGGCTGACAGTTGGTAAACTGCCATGTAGTGACCCGAGGTTGATGGAAATTAAATCGACTGAAATTTGTAGTTACCTGCAGAGCGTGACCCTTGATTCGTACGTCTATGCAACGGATTCGTTACTGGAGGAGCTGAGCATATCGAATTCTTCGTCCACCATTGTAAAGTTGAGCTTGAAAGGATGCGATGTGATAACGGATGGTGGGATCCGATATTTAGAAGGTATATACAGTGTGGAAAACGCGCATGGTTTGGCACGTATCGTACTAAATCGCTATGCAGGATTGAAGAACTTGGAATATGTGGATACAAGCAACTGCAAAGTCACAGATAAGGGATTGCGGCATTTGACGAGTAAATAATGCAGGATGCTTTTGCACTGGTGACTTTCTTACATGCTAACAAAGGGGGGAAATCTATTAGAACTGTCACAATTAAAGTATCTCAATCTGTCGCGAACGAAGATCACCGACGCGGGGTTGCGTTTTCTCACGACCAACGCGCAATTTAAAGATTCTTTGGAATATCTATTATTGGACGGATGCTTAGGGATCAGTTCAAGCGAGACACTGGCTACGGTGAGCGACGGTAGGACAAAATCATCAATTTATGGTGGGGTTGGATCAGAGGTTCTGACCTGATTCGGATAATACAGCATTTCCTCGTCTAGTACAACTATCACTAGCGTCTACAGGGCTTGGACCGCAGACAGCTGTGCTACGGCCAAAAATTGCATCGCTCGAGTCACTCGACGTCAGTCGAACTGGTCTCAATGATGATGACGCGATTCGGATTATCAGTGCTTGTAAAAACTTGAAAGAGCTCAAGCTCACCGGGTGTGAGGCGATTTCTCCACGTGGACTTTGTTTTCTCGCCAAAGGTATTTTATACATATCAAGGTGAAAAATAAAAATAAGCTAACTGGTCGGGAACTCGTGCAGAGTTGCGGCATTTGGAAATTCTCCAGTTCCCTAATCGTGAGCATGAACTTGATGGCATCCTTGCCCAATACGCAGGTAGGTGTTTCATTATGCGAAAACGGAAGAAGATCAAGTCCTCAGACAGTGCATAAATTTTTTAGATTTACCCCTGCGTTACCTGGATCTGACTGGATTTCTCCAGGTCACGGATGATGGCGCTGAATATATTGCAAAAATGAAGCATCTCCAATATCTGAGTTTATCCGGCACCAAGGTCACGGACGTTGGTGTGGCGAAACTGGCAGGTAAAAAGAAAGGATGCAAGGTTGGGGTCGAAAAGAGCCCTGCGACGGGGATATTCATCGTTAGGTTATACAGAACTCGCGGATCTCAGAAAGCTATTTCTTGATCGTACTGCTGTGTCAGACTATGCAATATCCCAGCTCCGAGGTATTTATTATGTGCTACAAATCAAAGAAACCTTGAAATGCTGACGGATGCTGCAAACTCTCTGTAGGTCTTACTAAATTAGATACTCTCTCCTTGAGTCGAACCCAAATAAGCGACCATGGACTTTGTATGCTTGGAGATTTTGAACAGACCGGATTCACGCGTAACGTGCGAACATTGAATTTATCACAATGTCCTCTCGTGTCAGATCAAGGTGTCCAAAAGCTAGCAGGTAAAGGATAGTCTGTTCGACAATAAAGAAAGATCTAATTTGGTTAATTAAATAGGTATGGTCAATCTTACCAACCTGAATTTGGACCATACACAAGTTAGCAAAGGGTGTCTGCGCCATTTGAAAGGTAAATGATAAAATACGAGCGTGTTATAGAGATCAACAGCAAACCCTTGATAGATTTGGAGCATCTTAAACCGGTACGTCTTTTGGGGATTGAGCAAGAAGAGCAAGAGGATACGGTGTGACAAGGCGAAATTTGCACAGAAGGATCGGGGTGGGCCAGTCTGTGTTCCTTTGCAACCAAATTCCCGCTCTCCCACTCCCTGGCTTCTCCCTCCCCTTTTAACTCGCGCTTGCAAACGCTTGTTTGTTATCTTCCTTCTCTCTCCCTAATAATTCTCTCGTTTGTTTGTCCAGTCCTTCCTTCATTCCTTTAGGCAAATAAACAGAGCTTTCTCTCTCTCCTCTCGCCTCGCTAACAAACGACCCTGGATTACATTTACCAGCCCAGACTTCGAGGCACACACCTTCCCCCGTATTGACCATGCCAGACTCGCTTTTGAAAATGTTTGGCTCTGTCAGACTGGTTCAAGAAATTTCTCGGTCATCTCCACAATCGTCGTCCTCCTCCTCTAACCCCACTTCATTGACCTCCGCCGCTACTACTACTTCACTCAATGAACAAGAAGCTCAGAAGTTAACCGTGTCAGACACTCCCTTCGCTTCTCAAAAAGAGAATTCTGAAGAGCAGTCCCAAGCAGCTGGTAATACTGACAATGAACAGCTACTACCAACGCAGCAGCAGCCAGGCAACACGTCTTTGCCAGGCACATTCGAATGGCAGCCGCAGCGTGCATTTTCAATGTCCCTTGCAAAGTACTTGCCCGGCGTTCCGCGCTATGCGTCTTCTTACGCCAGTCGTCCACCACCTTTTCCTAGCTGGCTGATGCCGCCACCACCATCGCCCTCGTCTTCTACTACTACTACTACTACAGCCAATAACAGCAGTCTTCCGAACGCAAAGCCCCGACGGAAACATGTCCGAAAAAATTCGCTCTATTCTGTGCGGCACCATCGTCCCAAACAGCCTTCATCGTCAAAGACGACAGCTGCAACCAACAAAGAACCAGCAGCATCACAGCCTACCACCACCACGCCTCTTCAAGTCGCCGTGAATTTCAACGACGAAAAACAGCAGCCAGCTTTTCCGCTTTGCAAGATCAAGCCGAAATCGCAAAAGCTGCTGTGTCTCTGGCCGCTGCCTGTCATTACGCGATACATCATTGGCATTTCGTTGCTTGTTTCAGCTCTCAACTTTATTGGCGCGATCCACCTGAAATGCTCCTCGCCATCCTTTGTGATCCATAGGCTCGAGATTGGCAATCTGCTTTTGTCGCCTTTCTTGTTTACGGGCTCGCTGCACACGTTCCTGCTGTTTGCATGGAACATCTTGATTCTGGGGCTCTTTGAAGAATCGCTGGCGCACATGTTGGGCGGTACGAGAAGATTCCTCAAAGTCCTGATCGGTATCATTCTATCGGTGTGCATGATTCGTCAAGGGATTGGCTATCTGTTTTCCAAGTCAACTGGGTTTGCTGTACCATCCTTGTTCTTTAGCGATTCGTTGCACGAATGCAACCAAGGTAAAATTTAATTTACCGCATGTTCTTTACTTTTTATAATAACAGTCTAGACCAGGCCTCGCCCCGTTTCTATTCGCGCTGTTGATCGTGCAATCCCTGAGTATCGACGACAAGTACATCTTGATGTATGGCTCCGAGGACTCCAATCACCAAGTGACTGTGCGCAAGTTTGTTTTGCAGCTGCTCATGTGTCTCGTCAACTATACCGTCAAGAATATCCTATGGTGGTCTTTGACAGGTCTTTTGACTGGATATATCGCGACGATCGTGATCCAAACATGCCTGGCTGCTCGTCAGCGCAAATGGGACGACGAAGACGACAGCAGCAGTAGTAGTATTGATTTCTGGACAACACGTACAAAGGACGAATCCGTGGGCTTTGATTTGGAACGACGTGTTCCTCTTTGGCGCGTCTTGTGGTCAGCTGTCAAGAAGGGTGCGGTGGTCCTGATGATCACCTTGCCATTGTTACTCTTGTGCAACGCTTATTATACCCGGGAAACGTTTGTCGATCCAGCAGCGCTGAATCAGGTGACTCATGATCGGTACATGTTCACCTTTGTCGTCATGACAGCGCCGCGGAGAGGTGACCCGCCCTTCTTGTCACAGACGCTTGAATCGTACATTGCCAATTGGCCGGCGAATCCAGAACCTGGCTCGCTGTATGACAGGCTCCAGGCCATTGTCTACACGCATTTTACGAACCATACCCAATACGATCTGGCCAAAGCGCGGTTCTCTGCCGATTCGCGTGGCCAACGGTACTTCAAATGGGTGCGCGAAGAAGGCAATGTGTTTGACCAGCGATTGCACGTCAGCAAAGCTCTTAGTTTGGCAGCAGACAATTACCAGAGCACATACATTGCGCTCCTTGAAGACGATTTCCCGATTTGCGGCAAGAATGAGTGGCGTCAGATCGAAAATGTCATCTATGGAGCTAATCAGCGCGTACCGGGACACTGTGGTGTATTTGTTGGTACGGGTGGAAGGTAATGACCTCTTTCTGACTTGAACCGAACACATATATGGTGTCTCATTCTGTTTGTCTTTGATAGTGGTCTTTTCATGAAACCCAAGATTGCAAAGTTACTTTCTGGTTTACTATTAAAGTACACGGACATGCCTCCCGACATTGTGCTGCAAAACTGTCTCACTGGCAACTTGGCCGAATGCAGCGAGTGTAGTCAGACTCTAGTGACGAGCAAGACGTTGCTCATGTACCATATTGGATTCAATACATCCACTAGTCAAGACAGGACGTATCGGAAGCATGATTTTCAATGTGGATGGCGGCATCCCTTTGTAAGTGCCACCTGGACCTTTGTTTGAATATACGTCACTAAGCTTCTTTCTTGAACAGAATGGTGATCCTGAAATCATCACACTATAAATCATGGAACCTATACCACTAGTTCGTCTTTTTATTTTTGGGCAGATAGATCTTCTGTTGCATTTTTTCCCTTATAGTTCTCTTTGTTATCTTACCTAATTGTATTATAGGCTCTTGTGATCTGTTTGCATATCTTTGGGATCAAGCGCGTCCCCGAGTACCCAATATAATAATACTGTGTCTTCTGAAGTAATGGGCATCAGGGCAACTTGAAACAGATTTCTATTGGATGCGTGCTGAGTTCTTAATGTTGTCACCTCTGCAACAAACTTTTTTCTCCAACAATCTCTCTTTCTCTTGCTTCTTTCACGACCATGACTTCTTTCCTAAACCGCCTTCGCCGTCGACCATCGCACGAGTATACTCCTATCGAGCATACCGAGAAGCATTTTGAATCGGCCGAAGTGATTCGGGACACCATTATTGGTTTGTCCGGTATGAAGGAGCTCGCTCGCGTCTTTTTACGTTGTCGCTGATTCGATTGATCTATCTTATCTTTACAAGATGGACTTACGGTTCCATTTGCATTGGCTGCCGGTTTGTCGTCTCTTGGCAATAGTCGGATTGTAGTCTATGGTGGCGCGGCAGGTAAGGAAAGCGACTCGATTGGGATGGATGAAGTTGATCTAAAGGGCGTGTTTTGATTGTATTGTAAAAAGAACTGGTCAGGTAAGAGAGAAAGAGAGGGCGCGGCACATCGGCTTTAGGGAACGGACTTTATTTATTCCTCATAATGACAATAGCGGTGCTATCTCGATGGGTCTTGGCGGTTACCTTGCTGCGCGCTCCGAAATGGAACATTACAAGACGGAGCGTATGCGTGAATACCGTGAAGTCGAAGAATGTCCACAGGATGAAGAAGATGAGGTCGTGGAAATCTTGGAACCCTACGGATTGGATCGACAGACTTTGCAACCCTTGATTGATAAGCTCAAGAGCGATCCTGACAAATTTGTCGATTTCATGATGAAGTTTGAGTTGAACTTGGAAATGCCTGATCCTCGTCGAAGCTGGGTGGGTAAAAGAAAAACCGATCTTATTGCGCCAAGCTTTTAATCAATCTTATCTGTCTTTTCGTAGATCTCTGCTTTGACAATTGGCTTTTCGTATTTCGTTGGTGGTCTCATCCCGCTACTGCCTTACGTTTTCATTGAAAATGCCACATTTGCTTTATACGTCTCGGTTGCTGTCACCTCCTTGACTCTCTTGATCTTTGGATACATCAAGAGTAGACTTGTGAACCCCAAGGGTGCTGTCATGGGTGCCATACAAACCTTGCTTATCGGTGCCTTGGCTGCTGGCGCAAGTTACAGCATCGTCTATCTTTTGCCCTCTGAAAATGACTTGTAACCTACCTCTCTCTCTCAACCGCATACTCTCTCTCTCTCTATATATATATATACATACCTTTTTATCGTTATCATCACTGGATGCCCCTCCCCAACACTCTGTACCCTTGTTACATTGTGATACACATTCCCGAGTAAAAAGTCTGCATACAGTTGGAATCTCCCCGAACTCCATCTTGAGCTCCAGAACTTCGGAACGAGCTTTTACCTCATGGCACTCAATCTGACCATTTAACGCTCACTGGAGCTAGACCTGGCTGGGTCACGCTTAAGAGGGTTTACAAAGCGTTGATAGAAGAGATAGAAGTTCAGTCAAATTTGTGCAAACTGAAAGGTGAGTGTGCAAAAAACGTATCAAGTGAGCAGATTGCTGATGAAACAATACGTATTTCGTTCCTTTACAGTACAAATTTGGCGGTCTGTCGATGCGAAAATAATCAGAAGCAGTACAAAGATTTTTTCAAAAACTAGCATACAATTATTGTCAAAGATTCATATTGCTAAACATATGTTCCATTTCCGCTTGATTAGTTGCTTCCTCCAGCATTTCCAGAGCACCGGTCTCTATAAAATTCTTTGTGATAAAGTCTTCGTATGACTCGTATCCTTCCTCCTCTTCTTCATCCCATATTTAGTAGGTGCTGGAATAGACTGACAGTAGTAACTTACCGGCTTTCTTCTCAGCCATTCGCACCAGTTCTTGATCAAGGATCCCACAGAATGGTTCCCAAGCCTCTGGCAACCGCGACCGGAAAAAGTCATAGGCTATGGTCTTGATCTGTATAAGCGGTATTTGCAAAATGGAGCAAAATTCCTCGTACAGTTCATCGTTTTTCATCAGAGCATAAACAACCATTAGGAACCAATCGGATACAGCTATGTGGTGCACGCGCCCGCGTGTGTGTGAGTCTCTTGGAGGGGACGAAGGATGCAATGGGTTTTCTTTCCTTTTTACCTGCAAGTGCCGTCCGCCATTCATCTTCCAGTATTCTTCTCAGCACCAGATACTTT
This sequence comes from Thermomucor indicae-seudaticae, assembly GCA_000787465.1. NCBI lineage: Eukaryota > Fungi > Mucoromycota > Mucoromycetes > Mucorales > Lichtheimiaceae > Thermomucor > Thermomucor indicae-seudaticae. Next base: position 29,341 of record JSYX01000302.1, read on the forward strand.
CCATTCCTTAGCGTTTCCATAAACTCATTGAGGGAATTGACGATGTTTGCGTGCGTCGCCTCCGGGTTATCTAGTTGTAACGATTGAACGAACCTTTCGAAATCGGTCATATTGGTGAGACAGTCTTGCTGTACGCGACTCATGAGGGGCGTGCTCTCCGCAACGCGCAGCATGAACGAATAATACTTGGGATCCTGGTGGACCCATTCAAGGATTTCGAGCATTCGTGGTTGCAGAGAGTACCGCGATTCGTCCAAGGACATTACAGCTTGCACATTAAAGACAATTACATCGATTGGCTCGACACCGAATTCGCCAGCGGCCAGAATGCGATAGAATTCAAAGTGGTACTCGATCGAGTTCACAAACGTTCGTAGAATAGCATAAAATAACTGGTACAGCTCAATTGCTGAATAAGCCATTGAATGTCAAAAGGGAAAAATAAAGTTCCACATTATATTGCATGAAAATTGATGGCAAATTCCGAAAATAAGGTCTTCAACGCCACGAAGTGTGATCTGTGAATTCATTCTAGAACATACCTCATTTGCCTGTCCCCAGGCAAAGCTCGTAATTTGCCGATGGGATTTGTAATTCAGGACGCTTCAGGGTATTAGCATGTTCAAAAAAAATGATAAGCACAAACGCTCGACTGTTTAAATCGTCGCAACGAGGCTTTCCTGATGCGCTTAATAAACCTGCCAAGGTAATTTTCTCTCTTTGTCTCTGGCCTGAGCTCCAAGAAGCACCGAATCCTGGGAATATATAAAAGCTTTTTCATTTGCATTCATTGAAGGAATAGACTGTATCCATGACACTTACTGTATCAACGGCAAGAATTCCACAAGTATCGGGGTGCAAAAAGGACTGAATTTTGTGTTTTCTTTTTCTTTCAAACATACCACACCGAACGTAAAACGATCCTGGCAGAAATGGACCCGTTCGAATGCCGTCTCACATTTCTATCACTACTGGAGAACTTGAATGCCACCCAACAGTCGATTCACAAAGTAGCAACTTACGCCGTACGTCACCGAAAACTTGCAGAAGACTTGTACAATTGTCTAGTGGAAGAGTTGAATCAGGTAATTGACTGCCGCGCCAATTCCTTCTTTCTTTCCTTCCTTTACATACTTCTTTTCCTTTCCCCTGTGGAAGGAACATTGTAGCCCTTCCCTTCTTGTTGGTATGCTTATATACAAATGGTGTTTATTTTATGTGAGGTGTCTCTGCGGGAGGATAGAGAGGGCTTTATTCCCCGGTATTCAGCGTTCTCCTTTGAAGCTAGACGGCGGGTTGGGATGGCAGATAGAAAAAGAAGTGATCGTTATCAAGTAAACGTTCAACATAAACTACCAATAATATGTATCACTCAAATGTCTTTTTCTCTTCTTCGTTTTTCCTATGTGTATAATAATAGGCGTCCTTAAACGCCCGGCTAAACATCATTTACGTCCTGGACGCCATCTTTGCCATGAGCCAGAAAGCACGATTTACCGGATACCGTGACCTCACGCAGAAGGATCTCGTTCGCATCATTGAACTCGTCGTACCAAATAACTCGAAAGGCAACGTCAATGTTGGCAATACTCGGAAGGTAAGCATGCCTCATGCAACGTGCAAAGGAAGAGGCGCATGTGCTGACGATTCCCAGATCCTCGACAATTGGCGACGAAAAGGCTATTTTGAAAACGAATTATTAGACCTGGCTGAAAAGCCATTGGAGAATCGCGAAGCAAGGTAACAAGCAGTAATTGTGGTTTCTTGTACGTTCAGCGATTCACATTGGATTCTAAAGTAGTCCGTCCAAAACTGAACCGGCGAACGACGGAGAGTTCAGTAAACAAGATATACTCCGGCGAATTGAAGAAGACCGACAGAGGGTATATATATATCACTGAAGGACGGGATAAAGTGGCATGTGGCGCATCTAATTCCTTTTTAGCACAAGAGGTTTAAGGAGGATCTATGGATAAGACCTGCTGAAGAATCTCCTGATGCTGAATTCGAACAACTTTGGGATGCTACCGACCCGCTGGATCCAGAAACGGATTATGAAGCGATGATGCTACATAATATGATGCGTTTGCCTCATTATGCTTGGCATATGATGCTTTCACAACGACCTGAAACAGCCTAATATAGTACCCGTCATTGATAGCTTTTTTTCTTCGCATTTGTTACGTGAGGGCTTCGACATAACACCGATATACACCGGTTAAATCCCAAATAAACAAGTACTTTCTTGTAGATACAGTATAATAACAAAACTCTTTTCATGTCTTTCGAGATTTCTTGTGAAGCAAAAGGTGCCACCAAGATTTCTTTTTCTTTTGTTGGATACGAAGTTCTGTTGGCGCCTGTCGCCATTCGTCAAAGTAAACGCCGTATACGCCAACGACAGGCATATGGTCACTGACGCCCACTAATGCCTCATCCAAGACAGCGCTGTACCACCAGCACACTGTGCTCTTATTGACTATGGAATCTGCTGGGGTGGAGTTGGCTCGACGTTTCCACCAGGCAGGTTTAGCTGCTGCTGTTGTGGATGATGCGTTGTTGTTATTATTGCGGTCGTACCACAGGATACGGTCCGTCCAGCTTGGTACTCGTTGCTTGGGACTCGAGTCGTAGCACAAGTCTTGAGGAGAAACGAGTTTGCGCCGTGAAACAACAGGTTCTGATTGGGATCGCTTTTTGCGATGACGGGAAGGCTGCGCTGCAGAAGAAGAAGGGGATGTTGGAAGAGGAGGTTCATCAGGAGTTGAGGATGGGTTCGGTGTTGTGCGAGCTGTAGATCGTCGTGAGGATGGAGAGGAAGAGAACCAATCGGTCTTGTTGGTATAAGAAGAGGATGAGCATGAGGATGAGCATGAGGAAAGTTCGTCCGGGGCAGCAATGGTATCTAGTTTGTAAGTCGGTGGGAAATCGATGGGATGCTCTCGGAAGACGGACAGTGGACTGGTACCCGACTGTCGTTCCTGTGTGAGTTGATCATGCTTCAAAAGGGCCTTCGTCCACGAAAATCAGTCAGCTGAATTAGTGCGGTTAGCGAATAGAACCGTTACCTGAAAATCACCCTTTTTGATTGTCTCGAGAACCCACTGTCGGTCGGCGTTGATACGGTAATTGGTATCGCCAAACATGAAAACGTGATCAAATCGTTGCAGGACGCTTTTCTCACAGCCTATATAATAATAACAATATACATGTTTTAGAAACTTTAAGGGTTACATGATCTGCAACTACTCACTCAAGGCGTGGTTTTCGCTCCTGTCGGCTTTAGGCTTTTTACCCTTTTTGTCAGTGACCCGACCTTCCTTCCGTCGATGCCGGCTGCTGCCGCTTCTAATGGATCGAAAGCGGGATAGTATGGCAGAAGAACTCTCGTCTCCCTTACTAGGGCCAGCACCCGTGAAATCATTTACTTTAAGCTCGTGAAGTATACGGTGCACATTCGCATTACGTTCCGTGAGTTTAGACTGATGTGCTGCACCGGAACTAAGTTTTAATAGGCAACTTGCATCTCTGTTTGTAAGCTCTTACCTCGAAGATGGCAATTGATGAATAGCAAGGATTGCGAACCAAACAAGACTGAAATGGCGACAGCGCCCTTGTTACTGCCCATATTACATACTGTAAGTAACCATCTTCCTTTGTCTTTGGTTTGTGATTATTTACCCAATCATATTGGCCCAACCCGTCTTGATCTTGTCACTATGGACGCCTTGGACGTAGTGGCTGACAGGCTTCCAAACAAACACGGCCAGATGCAAGGCTGCGAGCGTTTCGGTCTGCAGGAGCAAGTAGTCTTCTCCCAGATATTCGGTCAAACGCTTTTCCCAGAGCTCCTTGGACGGGAAAATCAAGGATTCTGATATATCGCGCTCGCATTCTTGCGTGCCAATCGCTAGCAAGTGGTACGGATGCGTGGCACTTTGATCTAAATGGGGAAGAGATGCGTGCTCGTGCGACGACTTGCGCTGAGTGAGAAACGTGGCGAGGTCGATCGGTAAGAGTCGTCCGTACATATTCCAGGTACCAACAAAGACCTTGAGACGGTCTGAAGAAATCTCTCCTCCTTCTGATGCTCTGGGACTTGGAGATTTCTTCATCAACTTATTGAAAGGACTTTTGATACGAGGCCTTGTGGATGATGATTCTGCCGAACTTTCTGCTCTAGCATTGTTGCCGATGGCTATAATACGACTGACTGCTTGCAACTTTAGCCAATCTGACCTTGCCGATTGCTCATTCTGTGTCATTTCCAAAATCCCCACTTCCAAGGCGCAAAAAGAAAAAGGAAGGAAAGAAGGGAAAGGGGAAAGGGGAAAAGAAGAAGTGTACGAGACTCTTTTGCCGCTCAAAAAGAAAGCCCTTGTGTAACATAGAATCTTCAGTTTGACTTTTTGCATCAATCAAATAGTAAGCACAGCAGCATACAGACGTTTGCCCTCCCTTGTTCTTTTCTCCAGCGCTACTGTATTCGGAACACTACCAATTCCATCACATATGAATAGTCTAGACTTCACCGCCCACTTATCCTATCTGTCTCCCTGGAGACGGATACCTCGAGCTACCGCGTCTGCACAGACACACCATTTCCCATCTAACCAAAGCAATGTAAAGTCCGTCTTTTCAGCCCGCTACTGGTCTGAGAATTCTTTTGACGACGTCGGCAAGGGAACTTTTGCACTGACATTCACTTCATTGCGCTCAGGGAAAAGTAATTCGCGCATATGATTTACGCCAACGGAGACCACTGCGTGAAATCCTATGCTTTCATGTTGGCGCAGAGAGTATGCGCTAATACACCTTGTTCCTCCGCAATCTCCCGCGGAGGATTGAGGTTGATCCATTACGCGGTAATCGACCGTGAGATCAAGTCAGCGGCGGAATGAGTATGATTTGAGCTTGCTTTCTCGCTTTCACGTTCCCTGGTAATCGACTAGAGCTCTGAAACATGTTAAAGAGGACCCCGTTACCCCTGAAACGATTGCGGGCAAAAGCTGTGGGCTTGACACTACAACAACTTCCCAACCCCAATGGTCGAGAACGATGTCAGTCGCCAGCTTCAACCGGCTACAAGAACAATGCTAGTTGTCGACTTCTGCTTTGGCGAACTAATTGATGATATCGTGAGATTGTCCCTGTGGTACTCGATGACATTAACATCTTAACGATTCTCATGACAATAAACGTGTATTGGAAACATTGCCCTGACAGTCTATGATAAAAATGACATCCTACAGTCAAGTGGTAATATGGAAAATAGGCAAGCCATTGGAATAGGAACTGAAAGACATAGATAATCGGGATGTGAAGGTCGTAGAAAGTTGGGTTTTTAAGGTGTTTAGGGCGTTTAGGGCTTAGGGTGGTTTAGGGTTTAAGGTTTGGACATTTGTCGACAGAAATGTGGGTGTATTGAGGCCATCAATATTCCTTTGACACTCAATGATAATCAGTCATGCTTGTGGGAGCCACAAAGGCCAAGAAATATATGAGCGTATGCTAGTTGTGCATCTATGTATCGTATGGTGAGTTGACGCCATAAGTGAACGTCCTTGACTTTGAGCTTTCTTTGGCGGCAGTCGACATGTCTACAGTTCTCTAAAGGCTGAATGTTTTTGTTGTAAGTCTTCCACCCGGGAAGACCAACCATCCAATCTATTTATTGACAGAATCAGATACTGCTACATTGTTACGATACCATAACTGAAAATTGAGAGGAACCGCTTGACTGAGGAGCACCAGTAAACACTAATATGACAAGGACTCTACTTGGTATTCTTCACAAAAAATACATTACGGCGTCTCTTGGAAAATGCTTGAAACCTGTCGCTGTCTGGAACGATGACGAGCTTTTTGAAAGATTCCAAAATGTCCACGTTCGGCTCAATTGTTGTTACTAACCGTCTTTACCCCCTTCACAACGTCCCGACACGAACAAGCAAAAGTATACATCCTTTCGTTACTAAACCATGAGTTATTCACCCCCTTTGGAAAGCGATTTGAGGTTTATCCATCTGAACGGAAGACGGATTGGATACAACAGCGTCGAGGCAGTTTTAGGAGGCGCATCCCTAGGCGTCTTTCTCCTGGTGAGTACGCTTAATAGTCGATTCCATTTCATGATACTGGTTACGTCCTCTAATATGCAACGCAGAGCCGCCCAGGCCAATGACTATCGCTCACCCGTCTTCGAAACAATACCTTTGTTACTGAAGAACTGGCAGAACAGCAACAACTACAACAAAGGTCACAACGATAAGAACAACAAATGGCCAAAATCAGCCACACACGGACCAACAATAACACCAACAACAAGTACGTACGCAGACAATGTCCTGTTCCCGTATAACATCGGACTTCTTTTGCTCGTAGGTCGGCATATCGGGCTTCATTATGTCGACTTTTACAGGCAACATTGACATTCCTCAGGGGAAATGTGTTATTGGTTTTATCAACAAGCGTGTCACTATCGACCATCAACTGAAAGAGGCCATGATGGTCTGTGCTACAAGTACTTCTCTCTTGGGCACTTGTCTATCTGATTTGAAGTACGCAACGCTCTGCATGTCGTAGACTCGGTCCAATTGTCTTTTCGAAGGTTTCAACATCGTTGCTGTACGTGTGCCCCTCCAAATCGATTGGATGGTTTAGACTTCCATTCACCTCGTCGGTTTGGCCCGTTGAGCCCCAGTGGTTGCTCATCTCTGGATAGAGGGAAGATCATCGAAATGGGCGTGGTCAGTTGGCGTGCATCGGGCGGCCATTATGATTCATGCACCTGCAGCAAACCCTTGCAAAGAGAGAAAATCCGGATCTTTCGATGATGCACTTTATGCCTTTGTTCATCATATCAAGAGATATTTGAACTGATCATTGTCGTTCCACGGATTCTTTATTTGAGCATTGGTCGTTAGCGCATACCAAAATGTCACATGTTTATGCCAACAAGCAAATTGTATGCCGTTTATTATACATAAACAACAATGGAAGTCGAAAGGTTGTGGGGAATCGCAATGTGTATAAGAATATGATCATGAAGAGTAATAAGCGTCGCACATGTTTGAAATGGGTAAACAAGCAAGGTATTTGCACCACGAACAGATCTATTAGGTCATCATAGCTTTTAGTACTACCCCTCAGAAAGGGAAACATCAAACTTGTACGTACCTCATTGGAATCACGACCACTGTAAAATACAGTAATGAGAGCATAAAAGAGGCCAGCGAGGCCACCCAAGCAAATCACCCGAACGATCCAGAGACCCACGACATAGGGCCTTGAGTAGTAGACGGCTGGTAAAAAGACGACACCCGCTAGTAGTCCTGCCACGAAACCTCCGATATGCGCAAACTAGCTCAAAGGTTATGAATAAAATAATAGATATATTGTTATTCGTATGACTCACATTGTCAAGCCTGCAAAAAGCTAAAGTGAGTTAACAAGTGAAATGACCTAGTTATTGACCAAACTTACCCAGGTAAAAGCCCAAATGCAAAACTGATCACTATAAACGCACAAAAATGAATCTTCCACTGATTCCCTTAACTAATAAGCGGTAGAGACTTACAGATCAAAAAGACAAGTTTCGTTAGTTCCCAGCCTGGGTTGGCCACCGTGCGCCAATTTTGAAACAGATCGATAAATAGCAAGGCAACCACACCAAATAATGCGCCTGAACAACCCACGGAGGCTTTTGTATCCCACCCAAAGTTAGTTAGTGAAGAAGAAATATATACACACAAGAAAAGATCAACATTTCTTTCCTACATACCATTGCCTACAGGGGCAAAGATACCACCAAAAATGAACCCAAATGTGCCTGCCGCCAGCCAAACAATAGCATACCGCAATGGATTCATGATCCGTTCCATACTAGCACCCAGTGATAAATGAACGAACATGTTGAAAATGTAATGGATCACACCCGAATGGATAAAGATGGCAGTGATAAAGCGGTACCATTGATCTGGTACGTTTGGATCCTTGAACGTAGTCAGACCACAAATTTCCTGCAAGGTGCATGGATCTCCTTGGATGGTCACCGTTGTAGTAGTTTGGGTTGTCGTCAACGTAGGCGTGGTTGTTCCAGAACTACTGGTAACGTTGGGACATTGATATGCGCCGTTCACAGGATATGATGTGGTCGGATGCATGCACGGTACAAACCGAGCACCTATCTGGATCAAAGTCTACAAGGCATTCATCGTCAAAAGCTGGGTCGGGAACAGAAACACGGACGTTATCTGTCTAAAGACTTACAGACGCGGAAGGACCGATCATAATGTTAAAGGGAGAAAGTTGTATAGCACTGCCTGTCAATTGATCATTCCGAATGAGCTCGTAGACCAATACAGCCAGCATGAGAAGTGCCGTCAGATAAGTAAACATGGGTGGCCATCCCCGACGTGTAAGCAATGGATCTGGTTTGCCAATCACGACCACTGGCTGTGGCTGTGGCGGTGGTGGAGGATAATAGCCGTATTGAGGTTGAGGGTAATAAGGGTATTGGTTATTGTTGTTGTAATAATTGTTGGGCGGTGGTGCACAAGGTGTTGCTGAACGTTGATTGACAGGAGTTATTAATTGTTCGCGGGATTCTGAATCATGAGCTGGAGGTGTAGGCGGTGGATTCGGTGAAGCAGCAAGTGTCCGATGAGCAACTATAGGCGTAGTGAAATCGCCTTGTTCTTCTTCTGCTCCCGGGGCAGACTCTTTTGAGAACAACATGAATATAGGAGAATACGAAAAGTAGGAAGGGGCAGTTTTCTATTTAAAGCGGTTGGAGCAAATGCTGAGCCTTTGTTATTATGCTTCCGTGTCGCTCAACAAGGCATCCTCGGCATGCCATATCTTGACGTAGCAAACTTCCGCAGCTATTCCTAAGCTAGCCAGCGTATCCAACCACAGCTTCTGTGTCTCGGACAGTTTGTCTCCTGGCCCTTTCACTATTGATTGATCCCGTTACTATCTCCACCCAATCAATAGCCTCTCCGGACATCATTTACCTTCCACGAACATGCACTCTTTCTTTTCAGGATTCCAGCAGCTATATCAAACAATTTAATACAAGCCATCAAACGTGTTTTGAGCAAGACCAATATTAATACCAAAGATCTGGCATGCCACCCATGCGGTATCCAAATTCTTCTGCCAAGAGTTTGCACAACGATGACAGAGCAGCGGGTCCGATGCACTATTTATAGAGCGTAATTGTTGTCAACCAACATTTCTGCGGGAAAACGTTTTTCCCCTCCTAGCAATGATTACCTCCGCCACCTGGAGCAGATCTTCCAGCTCATAATCCCAATGTACGCCAGCACACATTGTCTGTCGACTACTTTCTCGCTCATAAACCTCTTTTATAATATCTACATATCTTCCATCGCCTATCTTGGAAATCCTCTCATTGATCATGCCCGCACGACCTATACACGCGATCAATCTCCACTTTTTGCAGATCGTTCTCTCTCTCACACATACCAACATAGAATGCATCAGACCCAAGATCAAGCGGCGCGCTTTGATAAGGCGTTTCAAAGACACCAGGGATCGACGCAAAGATAATATCCCAGAAAAGTAACATAAACTATATGGTCTCCTCATTATCGCATGTTGTTACTCTGGACTACCCGATTAACTTACCAACATGGAAACAATGCCATTTTCCGTGTGTAGACTTTTGTTTTAACTGGACGCATGAGACGACAGTGGCAGATAAAAGGATGCGAGAGACGTACCCTCTATATCCTTGCTTCTGGTAATATTCAATAGCCACTTCCTCCACTGTGCATTCACGTCCGTCGTTCCCTCGCCAAATTGACTTGATTCCGGTCGTTATATCCGAAATTCGCTCGCCTATTATCATTGGCTCAGTATAAACGGTGTCCACTAACTCCATCATGTAATAACCCACCATGGATTGTCCTCTCGTTAGGTTTACGGAGTGACAGATAAGAAAAGTCATGCTGCTCCCTCTTTGGTATCGATAGATCGCGTTCTAATCTCTTGATCCGACGATGCAGACCATTCAGATAGACTAAAGGACATGGACTTAGCGCATTCTTCTCTTGTGTCACCACCCTACATACTCTGATGGACTCTGGGATCCTGGATAGCATGAACACATGTAGCCAATGCTTCCTTTTTCCGTTCCCGCTCAGACTTGGATCGAAGATGGGTCATCTGAACCAGCGCAAGTCGATCGTACCACTTGCCGCGCTTGCCTAGTCGATAGATCCTTTGATCCAGCAGTTTCTTTAAGACGATGGCTTCCAGCTCGAATTCATGGAGTTTGGCAAGCACCTGGGTGCCATGTTCAATCAAATGGGTATACACATGGCCTGCTTCAAACTGCCGCAAAAAGTATGGTCGATCCTCTTCCTCCTTAGTCTTTTGTAGCAAAAGGTCTTCCCAAACACCAATAATGTTCTCACACAGGACCCAGCACTCTGTCAAGATCGGTCGCTCATCCTGTTGGCGTCTCCGCGCCGCAACGGACAGTTCGAGTTTTTCGTCAAACGTATGCCTTAACCGAAGCGCTTCTTCATAGTCCAATAACTCTTGCCGTGTCCTCCACACTTGGTTTGTCCGACATACCACGTAGTTCGGGTAATTACGCCGACTGACACGCGCCAGAATCGCAGATGTCATTGGATTTTTGTCATCCGTGTCTGTTACCCGGTAATAAACCAGCTGTAGCCGAGAAAATAGTTGAAAGATGTCCTGGTCTAGCATAATGCAACGACCTGAAGTCCGCGTTTTAGCAAAGAATAAGGCTCCTTTCCCTTTTGCAACACTTTTCTTACCAACGCGTTCTCGCAATGTCCTTTCCCAATCCTTGTCCCCTTTTCTGTATCGGCTTAGAATCTTTATATATTCTGAACGCTACAAAGACCGGGTCAGTTCCCTTCTTCTCCTGCATGTAGGTTTCTATTCTCAGAGAGCTACGCACCAGCTTATTACTGCCGTTGCCTTGGATGAGCTGCTGTTCCTTGGCCAATTGCCTGAGCTCATCCACAGACAACAGCTCAATCAGTTCCGATACCAACGGTGTCTGCTTCGCAAAGCCTTGTCGACACAGTTGATTTGCAGCTTTTTCCAGATCTTGAACGTGTTTCTGATAATCCAACTTATCAAGACGGACCCATCGCTGCTTGCGCATCCACAGCCGTACAAACAAATGCTTCGATTCGCCTTGATTCAATTAATCAAGCATTGCGTTAGACCAAAGGGCTAGCCTGTGCGTATGGCGTCTAAAAGGAAAAAAAAAGAATACTGACCATCCAGCTCCTTGTACGCTTCAAAATGGGCCAACTCGCTCGATGTGAAAAGAAACTGCTCTCCGTCCAATACCGTCTGTAACATGGTGTTGAGCTCGTCTGTATACATGGAGCTCGAGAAATAGTTTGCCTGCTGCTGATCGTCTTCCAGTGCCTCTTTGCTTTCGCTGTCGTGTCCTGGTTCCTCGGAACTTGACCCTTGATTCGTCACGTCTTCCAAATGCTCGCGCTTAGGGGCGAAAAATGCATCGAGCTTTTGTTGGTTGGTAGCAAGCTTAGCTTTTTTGTTGGCTTCATTGGGGGCTGATGCATTGCCTCGCTTCAAAGCATTGTCCATGTCGGCTATACACTCTTTCCGGAAAG
>JSYX01000303.1:0-40755 GCA_000787465.1 Thermomucor indicae-seudaticae
GTTAAAGCATGGCGCAAATTCCACTTGAAGTTGACGCAAACACTACCAACAGAGGACGCAAAAAGTTATTCAAAAACCAGTATATACAATTTCGATTTTATCTTTGCGAAGATAATCCTTTAGCAGTAACCCAAATAAGACTCACTTAAGACTCTCAAAAGCAACATTGGATAAGTGTCACCAAAGCATCCAGATCTTGTATACTGTACTGCTTGAAATTTCCCAGTGTCTTTCGAACCCCAAAAGCTACGCGAAGCTCTTCAAAAAGTCCATGGTAGCTCTGTCTGTATTGGACAACACGTTGAGGGATCTCGAAAGCGCCCAGCTTGAAGCAGCAAGGATTGACAATTTGCCCATCGCAAAAGTGCAACGGGAAATGGGCACCCTCGTTCGCCTGCACTCCGTCGTGCACAACCGCTTACTGCTTGGCACGTGCACGTCAGTGAAAACTGTCCTGAGAGCACGTACTTAAGGAAGCCTTTACGGAAAACAGGTACCTCCACATGACATTGTAGGGAGCGCGTCGGCTGCCGAGACGGCGAGGCTGCTTGCGCAAAGTTATAGAAAGATGACTGCCGAAGAGGTGAAAGCCTTGTCGGATCAAGCCAAGAAGGCCAATGCAACCGCGTCTCACACGACGTACATACCCAAAGCCGAGAGTCGCAAAGCCCTCGTTGAGACTCCAGCGCGTCAGATTTCGCGGATTGACGCTGCCTTGAATAAAGGCACTGGTATGGAGATGGTTGTCATATTGTCATCTCCATATCAGAGGGCCGAGGGACCTTTGCAAATATCCAGCAGCCGTAGGTAAAACACGATAGCTCTGATTGGCAACTACTGATATGCTTTTGAAGGAATCGGCGGCTGGCTAAGCAAATATTAGTTCCCCAAGTCATTGTTTCCCGATGACGTTATCCAAGGTACAACGAGCGACTTGTATAGGTACCTGATTGAGAACCAGCGGCAAGCTCTTTCTCTCATAGACGTTCGATGATGTTCCGAAATGTGAACCTAGGTTTGCCCGCCGCAATTACTCCAGTAATTGCTCGTTTCTCTGCGGTCAGTTGATCGTCGACTCCATCATAGCAACTCTATTTAGCTACAGCGGAGGACCTTGCCGTCTTCAGCCAAGGCCAACAACGATGCCTCGGCAGGCTATTTGCCTTGTCTCACATATGGTACTTATGGACTGTGTTATAGACCAACGCTGACATCCTTCTTGTACCGTAGCTCTACTACAGCATGGTCAAGGCTGCCGAGCATCCATGTTGCTCGAAGATCGCTAATGACAATACTTCTTCGCAAGGATCAATCCGGGTAGTAGCATATCAGGATACGCTGAATCTTCAAGGCGACTCGGGCAAAAGGATTAACTGGATCGGCGTCGAACAATATATAAATAATCAAGGCTTCCGGCGATGCCAAAGGAAACGGATTCACGCCGCGACAGTTGGTCATTAAAGAGTGCAGCCTGATGTTGGCGTGCGCTGTAACACGACCAGAACGCGACATACTGCCTTCTATTGCCAAAGGAAATAACTCTGAAGAGGTTGAGGAGCTAAGACACGTCCTATTTCAGATGAAGAAGGCAAATGTCACTCCTTTCATTGAATATATCCGAGCTGCTATTCATCAAGGGTAAGCATCAAATTATCGTCGTTCGATGCTGCCTAACTCGTCATTTCGGTTTAGTACTGTTACAAGATGCTAGTCAAAAAGTCTCGCAGGGATCCAGATGATTTCGATTCAGTGCAGGCTTGAGTATCTGTCTATGGGTGTCCCAGCAGTTTCTATTTCCGGACCATAACGGAACTTGGTACAGATGCAATGTCTACGCGTCTGTCCTGGACAGCATTTTCCTTTCGGACAAGGGGTGCAAAACTGTCAGGCAAGTCGTTCATTCTGCTCTTTATCTTCTCCCGCAGACGGTGACTAAATTTCATGCAGGTCAGAATGCCACACGTCAACCATGGCCACACTACGATCCATGGGTGCCCTGGTGTCATATGAAAAACCGATGAAGCTAGACTTCATCTGCAGACATATTTACGATCGAAAAAGGTCAACAATTCCGTCAAGCTCACCCTCCCGAGAAAGGCGCGGAGGGTGGTATACTTTGGCGAACTTCAATTGCTCGTTACTCATAAATATGACAGTAGGTATCGCGATATCACTTAAATGACGCGTAAGCTAACGACATTTTGCATTAGCAAGCGAACGCCTTTTCTGTTTGATCCGACTAATGGACAATATTGCTCTGACGAAAGTCGCGAAGGTGCGATAGGGGCCCCAGCCGTCAGCTACAACTGGAAAACTGTGCTAGCTGAAGTGAAATGCATAGATTGCTTAGCCGGATAGCTGCGAAGTTCGAATCGTAAGGAGAAGTACTTCTACATCTACCCCGAGATGGTGCCAGGGGACTCAAAGAGAAGTGACAACATCCCTCTGGGCAAAATGACCTCCATGCTGAGAGCTATTGGCTATTGCCTTTCTTTCTATCCGAAAGGTGTACTGTAATTTCTTGGGTCTGAGAATGAAGTGTAACAGTCGTGCGCGAGGCAAATCTCCTGTTTCTTTTGACCACAAAGTATATCTATCAATAATTCGGAAACGTGAGCTTTTCGGAATTGGTCCAAGATCTCGTCGAAACGTTCTAGCCCTCCAAAGGCGTCGGTCGTTGTATGAAAGATGACGACGGTAACGTCGGTAATGGCAACAGCAATCCCGGATTCCGGTGCTTTCACCGAAAACATGTAGACTTGCTCAAAAGTTCGACAGTATATTAAAGCACAAGAAGTAAATTTACATAGAGTAATACTCTCAAGTATAAAATTCTTTCATATCAAATACCGTAGGGCAGCACTTTCAGTTGTTAGAAAGGTGAACTTCTTCAAGTGCCACCAGGATGTAGAGTCGGAGTTCAGTGTGGACGTCCGTGAATAAGGACAAGTCGGATTCCACTGGGTATCCGGAATGTTGCTAAACTGGCCTCGCGCGGACTGATCTTCCGGGTCTCCATAGCTTTTTCTTATTATATTCGTCTGAGACTAAGATGTGCTGACTTTGGGTAAAAGTCCTGGGCTGATAACTTAGCTAGCAATGTGACTCTCCAGTTAAAGACCAGTTAATTACGCCCGAAGGAGAAGCAACTCTGGAACCGATCTTATGCGGCGAAGGTGTACAAAGAGTCAAAGTTTGAACGTCGTGCAACTGACCAACTGTGAAGTCGGGATCTGATTGAGCTGTCATGTAACCAGCTCTTGGACAGAGCAGTAATTTAAGGAGGCGGAACACACACACACCCTCGAGGGGTTGTCCAACTCCCAGAAATCTTCTCTTTGTATACAGAGTCTAGGCAGCACAAAAAGCTTGGTCGAATGCAAAGAAAACATCCGCTCGAAGCAAGCTAAAATGCCTGCATCTTCCTTTCTTTCCCAACTTCTTTTTTTCTTTCTACGGATCACTCTTCTTCGTAATCAATGAATCGGACGTCTGAAGATGCACGGAAGCATGCGACATCCTCTTTGAGAAGGAAGAAAAGACCATCTACTACCGCTGTTATCCCGACAGCGTCTCTGTCATCATCGGCAGCAAGCTTACCGTCGTCGTCGTCGTCGTCGATCACAGCTGCCACTTTTATGGCATCCAGCACCCCAGCTGCTGCCTTTCTGCCCTCGACTCCTTATGCTGAATCGGTGGCATCACCTGGCTTCAACACCGATGATAGTACCAGCACGCCGCCGTCTCATAATTTCATGGGACCCGTCTTTGGGATCATCGGCGGCCTAGCCGTACTAGCTGTGATGGCCCTGATGGTTGCTTGGCGGCGACGCAGCAACCCTGAGCAGCCGCCTGTCTATTACTATACGACGAAGAACCAACATAATCGGCGCAGCTGGATGAGTGAAACGTCGTCGTCGGGTCGTCCGTCGTCCATGCCGCCGCCGCCTTACGAGGAAAAGGAGAAACAACAAGACAACTCGTGGCCAAAAGATCATAAAGAGGAAGTCGTCCAACCACCCACACCGACAAGGTTGTCCAATGCACAATATTCGCCTCAACTGGCTTATAGTCCCAGCTGTCCTCAAATGCATGTGCTGCCCAGTAACACAACGACCACCACCCTCTCGCGACTGGCCATGGAGAACGCTGCTGAACGACAACCACCTGTCTTGCCGCCTGTTGTGCCACGCCCCTCTTGTTCCCTAGTCCGACCTTATCAAGCTCAACTACGTACCCTGCCACCCGCCGATCAAAACACTTCTAGCTATCTTTTAACGATCACAAATAGCCGATCCGAGGAAGAAGCGATAGATCAAGAGAAGCCCCCATCTCTCTAATCATATCCCAGAAAAGAAAAACGTCTTCTGTTATCCATCCATCTCTCCTCTCTCTCTTCCCTCTCTCTTAGTGGAGTGCCTAATGTAGTAAATGTTATAATAATGTCATATCTAATTATCTTGAACTTTTGTACACAGAAACACTTTCTTTATGTGCTTCTAAAATGTGACATGATGAATGTTGAGTATGTGAGACAAATGTACATGGCGCGTGCTCCTTGTTTTTATGAAAGACAAGGGACGGGGAGTTGTTGGTTATTCCTGATATTGTTTGGCCAGCCAATCTTCGAGCTCAGTTGGAGTCAAGGGTAATCGAGCTCTATCGAGTTTTGCATAGTAAAGCGTACGTATCTTTGCCGCCACCACCTGAAAATCAGCCGCTTCCGTGTCGAACAGCAACCACCAATTGTTAGGCAGTTTAACGCCTTGGTCTCGACAGGCAAGCCATATCGCAGCACAGGCAATTGTTGGCGGATCATACACAGCATACACACAGGTTCGTAATCTAGAGATAGACATCAGTTTTCTCGCGCAGACACGGCATCCCAGTCACTTGTACCCGTCATTCAAGTAATTCCATGACCGGCCCGCGACGCCAGCATCTTCCTCCAATCCCAGTATCCGCAAGTAATTGATCATCAAGCCATACGGCAGCTCCACGTGCACATTAAACGCTAGTCGCTTGAGGATTTGCATTTCACCGGTAATAAGCATATTCCGAAGGTCGAAATACCGCTGTGCAAAGCCATAAGGCGTTACGCTTTCATCCTTGATCTTCTTTGTTATTGCTTACTTACTTGAGAGAACTGGTCGAGGGTCGGATGGGTAGGTTCACCTTTTGCTCGGCGTAGCAAGTAATCATAGACGTCCACCACAAAAGACAATCGAACAAAGGACTCTTCGACTTTGGAAGCTAAAAACAAGGCGCCCATACCAATTTCCTTTCCAAAACACACATCAGTTCGATCTCTCTTGTTTCTCCTGTAAAGACGCAAGAAACTTACAAGGATTCCAAATTCTTTTAAGCTAGCCATGTAGTAAAAACGCTGAAAAAGGACCTGTGCCGTCGCCATTGCGACCTGTGGCCTTGACACGCGGAAATGAGCTTCTTTTTCTGAAGTGATCGCGTCTTCAATGTCAAGAAAACATACAATTTCAACAGGATGCCGGCACTCTGGATCAGTTCGCAGCCATAATTTCGTAAATCCGTTTCAACTGATTCAGGAATTCCATCTTTGGACGAAGGTGTTCGCTCCAGTTGCTCCAATGACGCTACCGGATTAAGAAATGTCGCCATCAAGGGGGTTGCTTTCAGATCGGCGGGCGAGCTGAAATGGCCCAATCATGTAAGTCCGACCAGGCAGACAACTCGATCTTCATGCCTTTATTCTTGAGTATTTTCGTCTCAGCTCGGCTTCCTGTAGCTTGTGACAGCAGCCAAAGCCAGGTTTATGCCTCAAATATATAACTGCATCTTCATTGAGACAGTTTCGTACGTGTGTAGTCCGGCGAGCTATATGCGCTTCGTTTTTGACATGATTGACAGAGCCAGTGATGGTGTGTTCCTCGACAAATGGCAGGTACCATGTCTGGCCATTGTTGGAGTTTGCACGCTCTTACTGAGAAATGTCTTGGCAGGATCCAGACGATCAATTACTGCTATCTGTAACATTATTCACAGGGGGTCTGCAGCAAACAAGGCGCATCTATAAACCAAGCTCGGTGAAGTGCATCTAGACTGGCGACTCTTTATCGACTGTTAATCTAGTGGAGAGCTGGACTTTGAGAATAGTAGGAGGAACAACTCAATCCAATTCACCTTCTTGTTGAAGGAAATACACAGGATCAAGGGTTTGGCATGATCCTTGGACTACGGGAAATCCAAGCAACGGCGTTGCCTTTGCTACTACACCGTGAAAGCTTCAATAACGACAATATGATGGAAAACGGCCCTTGTTACCACTTTGGGCTCTTGTGGCACGAGATTGACCCTCAAGTGCTTGTAAACAAATTCACCAAATTTGGTCAATTTATAAGGATAAAAATTGTACCGAACGGACTTGGAAATGGCAAAAGATAGTAACGTTGATGCGTACATGTATGTAGGCTATAAAAAGCCCTTGCATCATACAGCATGTCTAGCAGCATATCTAGATAGGAGTATGAAATAATCTCACTGATTGCGTTACTTTATTATCAATATACGGGTAGAAGCACATAGTAATTCGGAGAACATTCCCGGAAACAGTGTCACACAGAGAAGAGGAAAAAAGGATCTTCAAACAAAATGATCTTCGGCCTGCCAAGACCAAAGAATTTTTAGCGCATATCGGAGGTTCAACAGACACCAGTTTAAAGAGATCACCAGCCATCTCTGTTTTCTTTTTCCCTCTTTGTCCACCAAAAAAAAAGATGTTTCGTGCTTTAAAGCCGCACCGTCCATGGGTGGTCGCTTGTTATTGCGTTCTCGTCTTTCTGTTGGTCTCACATTTATGGGACTTTAAACGATCCGGGCCTCATTTTCAGTGGTTATCGTCGGCAGGACGAGACGCTTCTTCCTTATCCGTAACATCATCAAACAATGACAACAAGTTCCTTACCTTTTTGCCACACTCCGGTTTCCACAATCAACGGATCGCCCTGATCAACGCTGCTGTGTTGGCCTACGCGCTGAACCGGACACTCTTGATGCCTGAAATCAATCTCGGCATAGCGACCTTTTGGCGACCGTTCAGCGATTTGGAAGACAAGCTAGACTATTGTCCGTCAATAATCAACCGCACAAAGTCAGTTCCTGAATCTTGTTTCGATTATCGCGACTATGCGCCGGTGCCAGTCGATACCATCTTTGACCTGAGCCCGTTCCACAAACTCGGTATCCGGACCTTGCAACGTCAGGACATGAGAAGGGACTATTTCCAGAGACACAACTGGGACGAAAAAGATATTTACGTCATTGACGACACGACACGGTACTCGTACCAGATCCATGACAACATGACCGCCCAAATGGACATGCGTCGCTTCCAGAAGCGGCTTTCCCTACAAGAACTGCAAGAGCGACCCGAACGCCTCTTGTATTTCGGTTCGCTGTTTGGCTCACACCGTTTGGCGTTATCCCAACCTGAGCTCAGCCATATGCGAGAACATTTGCGACGCCAGTTCCGTGTCACGCATCCATTGGTCCTCTCCACGGCTGAGAAGATCGTTGAGCGACTCGGGGGCACCGATCAGTTCACCAGTGTCCATTTACGCCAGGGTGATGGCTTCTTCAAAAAGGCGGCTCAAAGGACCATGGTACAGATTCGTGAAACGTTGGAGAAGGCAGAGCGTGCACCGGATAATGACACAGACTATGAGCCAACCCTGAACCGATTACAGTCAATCAAGCAAGATCCACAGCAACTGTTGAGCGAATGCGTTGCCAACCAGGTCCATAATCATCCACGTCTGCGTGTGATCTATATGGCCACGGACGCCAGGCGTCCTCGAGAGCAGTTTCCGCAACTGCATCAAGAGTTCCTCTGCCTGTTTACGCTCCATGATTTCCCCGATATTGTGGAACCTCTTCTGCATTCATCAAGTGATAAGCTAAACAACAAAAGATTATTGCCCTTGATCGACGCCGAAGTAGCGGTGCAGGCTGAGTCGTTTATCCCGACGCCCAGAAGCACGTTTTCTGGATATATCCGGCAGCGCCAGCGAGCTGCAGGCAAAAAGAACAACTAGACCCGCCGTCCCTTTATTGCATTATATCTTGTTGTTGTATATTATCTCATTCCTACACGCACCCCCTCCCAGACTTGCTAAGCTGTTTATAGTATGGTCATTTGTATAAAACGATTATAAATTTCCATTTGCGACATCTGGAAAACATCAATGTTGTAGTAGACGACCTATAATTTTTACATATAGTCGTAAGGAACGTCATAATGGGATCTCAAGTCAGCGAAGAATACGCCAGTTCATCTTCGGAGGACTGTTATAAGAAGGAGTTAGTGACCGTCATGACCAGATAATGAATGACTGCAGGAATACTTGCATCTTCATCATAGATTCTGTTTCAAAGAAAAAATGTGTGTGAGTTGACTACATACACGAGTGAAAACCTCATTTGTGTCACGTACGTTTCGCCTAAAAGGCTCTGCAGATCTCGTACTTGCTCTTTCAAATCATTCTTTACTGAAATAAGGTGACGGATATGTTCCACAGCTAATAATGAATCGATTCATAAATCAATCCATAACTGGGTTGTCAGCTGAGCGTGCTTACATTTCTGAAGAATCAAGGCCTCGCTTCGATTGCCTTGACTTAGAGAAGGGACAACTTCAATGAGTTGTTCGAAGCCAAGTCGAATATTCTGTCGTCGTTTTTGTTCAGACGCAATATGATTTGCTTTCTTTTCTGCTTCAGTCAATAATTCATGAGGTGCCTTTCGAGGACGACGTTGTCGACGAGGCTGTGGTTGCTGCTGCTGCTGCTCCGGTTCCTTCTTTGCCAGTTTGCTGCTGCTACTATTGTCGCTGTCTGTTGGTTCTGCTGGCCGTTTTTGGCCCAACGAAGTAGGTTCTTGTTCTTCAGTCGTTAATGGCTTTGGTTCGACATCCGAGGCGGAAGACTCCCCTGTTTCTAGTCAAGTAATGAGCTTTTTCCTTTTGCTGCTGCAAGCATTGAGCAAAATAAGTGACATGCCATTACTGATCGTATTGTTCATTGGTAACGACAAACATGCAATAGGGACAAATTGCCCAGACCCCCCGTCTTCTTCAAACCTCATTGGCTGGCCCCGCAATATGGCGGAGCTTTATCCTGACCCACATTTAGCAGCGAGTGGTTCTGGAGCACGCTTAGTCATATGCGTGGAGTGCACAACTAAAGCAGAGCTTGGATGCCGGAGGCCTTTCCAGTTGCTTAAGAGTTTCAAACATTGAACAGTATGCCCAACAGTAGATGATCAAAGTGGGGTTCGTTATCCAGTGACGAGCATTCAACGCAACTGCTATATGACAGATCATGTCAACAGGCAACCCAATCCTGGACTAATGGATCTCGTTAATTGACCCATGTGTTTCGTGCAGTGGAGCTTCACACGCGAGGTTTTCGATCCCCGTCCAATTTGTTGTCAAGCGGAGATCAAACGGTCAAAAAGAAAAGCTTTCGCGCGTTTTTGATTCTTTCTGTTTTGTTTTTCTTTTTGACTTTGCAGAAAAATGGGTGTCACGTAAGTAGGCAGCTCCTTGATATTGAAAGAGGGCCATTGATTGACAACATGCAGTGTTGAGACTCTCAAGCCTGGTGATGGTGTGTCGTTCCCCAAGGCGGGTGACCAAGTGACCATGCACTATGTTGGCACCTTGACGAACGGTAAAAAGTTTGACTCGTCGCGCGACCGCGGCAAACCCTTTACTACCACGATTGGTGTTGGTCAAGTCATTCGTGGCTGGGATGAAGGCACGTATATCATTAAAGCCAGGGAAGGAAAGAAAAGCAAGGGCTCAAGTTGTCATCAACTGAATCTAGGTGTTCCCAAAATGTCCCTTGGTGAAGTTGCCAGACTGACCTGCTCTCCCGACTACGCCTACGGTAACCGTGGTTTCGATGGTCTCATTCCTCCCAACTCCACCTTGGTTTTTGAGGTTGAGCTTCTCAAGATCAACTAATCACTACTATTAAAAACTTGTTACTTTTTGGGGTCCTGGGAGAATGTCTTTCATTTTTTATTAGAGAGAAATCAGAAAAGTGCGTTTCTTAGGATGCTAGTCAAAGTATTCGAAGAAGTAGTGGACGATGATGATGATGGTGCAAAGGACAATCCGGAAGGCGGCGGAGGTCGAACCATAAACTTGTCATTGGGAAGCAAAGCTATTTCGAGTACAGTGCGTTTGCTCTTTAACGCATTCTTGTAGTGATACCCGATCCCGCTTAGAGGGTCAACCACGATTGTGCCTGGCAGTTCTGGTTCCTTTGCCAAAAAGACCACTGTTGTGCTTGGCAATGGAAGTCCAGCAAGATGCTGTTGCTTTTGGAGCACAAATGGCATATAAGGATCAAGTCGTTGCTGGTTTTGGATATCAAAGGTTCCCCACACGACAACGTCCGTCTGTGCGGCAGCATCTGTATCATTCATGGGGCGATAGCACCATATGTATTGCCGCATGCCAAGCTTTCTGGCTTTTTGTCGAATCCGCGTGGATTCCTTGCGCGAAAGACCTTTGGCCATTGGAGAAAGAGAAGCTTCTTCTTGTCGTTGTTTAGACGGGTGCTGGTTCAATGGATGGCCCTCTGGGAGAAAAAGCCATGGCATACGGATAATTTGCCGTGGACGACTACTCTGGGATGTTGTTGGTTTGCCAATCACATCTTCCAAAGGCATCACGGCTGCAGGGTCCCACATGGATTTATCGTGAATCGTCATCGGTCGTCGCTTCTGACTACTGCTGCTGCCGCCGCCGCCAAACAATCCCGCAAAAAGTGATCGGCTGCGACGAAGACGAGGAGGTTCCGCAGATCGCATTGCGGGCTCTGTGCTGGCTGGTGGTTCACTCGCAGGCTTCTCCACTTCGCTCGCTGCTTCCGGATTGACGGCCGGTTTGGTTTCGGCTGGCGAATCTTCAGCTTTGGGTGCTTGTTCGGCTGCATCGGGTTTCGATTCCGGCTCATTGATCGCTCTATCAGTACTGCTGGCCGGCGGAGCTGGTGCTGGTTGAGAAGATGGCACTGGCTGTGCAGGCATTGCTGCCGGTGGAGCAGGAGCAGGAGGTGGCGGCGGCGGCGGTGGAGCTGGTACTGATAGACCAGGTTCAGACGGCATCAATGGCCATGGATCCAACATGCCGATACGCTGGAATGGAGCCAAAGGCATTGGCATTGGTGGAGGAACCATCAGTGGAGCAGGAGCAGCTGGAAACTGCAACATCATGGGATGATGATTAGGAAGCGCTGGCAAAGGCATAGGATTGAATAGCTGTTGTTGTTGCTGTGGGACTGGAGGTGGTCGTGGGATAGGAAACGGTACCCATTGTGCTCCATTCGACGCGGGTACAGTTGTTGTCACGGGGGCTGATAATACGTCGTGGGGCACTGGTTGCATCATGGGGCTCACGAGCATACTCTGACTAGGCCGCTCATACAAGGAATGACGTCGTCGCAGCGCAGGCTTTGGCTGTTCTTGTTCTTCTCTGCGGATCGTGTCAATTGTACGTCGACGTTCTGGCGGCTTGTTGTAAAAGCTCTCATCATCCAAGACTATGGTCGTTGGATGTTGATATCCGATCCGAGGCGATCCAGGAACACTTTTGCTGTTTGTACGCCAGTCGTCGTCAGGTGTTGGTGGCGGAGAAGAACGACGATAGCGGCGATAAGACGATGACCCTTTTGAGTCATGCGATGTGGTCCAAGCATCGCCTTGTACCTGCTGATCTTTCTTTTTTCGTAAAGAGGATTTTCGTTGTCTGGGTTGCTGCATTCTTTCATCTTCCAAAGCCCATTGCCATTCATCGTCTTCTGTCCAATCCCAATAGTCATCATAATCATATCCATACGGCCAATAGTAATAGTATTCATCATCCATGATATATTGTTCATCCGGATACTGATCCCACAGGGACGGTTGTCGGGCCAATCGCCATGAAGGATGATAATAGTCTTCATCCTCGCAATAGTCAGGCCAGTCATCCACAAAGCCTTGAGACTCCTTGCTTCGTCGCCGCTGCGAATGTTTGCTTGGCATGTTTTTCAAATGGAGCAAAAGAAAAGGAAAAAAAAGAACAGGAGTAAAACGCGTTCCAAAGTTAAATCCTTATATGTATCCATCTGTTGTCATGGGGTGGGTCGTGGTTTCGACCAATTTGGAGACATCCATATTGGGACACTTGGTCAATAAACATTTCAACGAATGTATTCACTTTGCCTGTACATGTCACACTGATTGTTATTCCGTTTTGTGAGCTGTATAACATATATACAAGAAAATATAACACACGATTCATGAGCTAGGCCTATGTAACTGAGGAACTTGCTTATTTTTTGCTTACACGACATTGTGAGAATGCAAACCTGCCAAGATCAAGAATAAGAAGTTTGTCCGCTCTGTGCTTGCTGTAGAGCGTTATATGAGGACAGAACGAATGGGCGTAACGCCACTCCAAGCTGATATATGGACGAAACGAGTGGATGCAAGTCTTTAGAAAGACGCTGATACGTGTCTGACTTTGTATCCCGGTTTTGAAAAATCAAGCTTTCCACTGTCCTCGGAACTTCCCGTGCGACCGTCAATATCATGATAAATGTACCTTCTACTATACCAGCAGCGTTTCCGGCTTTCTGTGCTTCCCTGATCGTTGTGTGTCACGTCAATATCATGACTGTCTGCGTGAGGAAGAACTTACACTATGTTCGACAGCAAAGACTGTAATGTGTCAAGTGTCCAATCGTCCGCGCATGAAAACTCCAATCGATCCACCAGCATCCCATATATGATACCTAGCAAGCGTGATTTGGCTGCAGGATATCGATCTATACGCAGCATCTTTCGTTGGCAAAGTAGCTCATTCTTCTTCCCCTCCCCTTGAAACATACCACATCTTTGCAGTAATACTTCCACAGCTGGTTTCAGAAAGAGTTCCACATCCATTCCAGGATCCAGCTCAAACACTGGCAATAGCTCTGTCAACCAGTCTTTGAAACAATTCATATCCGGTTTGTAATGCTGAAGAACGACAAGTGCGATCCGTGTATCATGCGTTCGTAGCGCTTGAGCAAGTGCTTCTCGACATACTCGCTCAAATCTGCCATCTTGCTGTTGAATCGATCCCAATGCCTAAAAAATCGCCGTGTAAGATATGCATGGAAAGTAGAGAAGCATCTCTATGTATACATACGTCAAGATACTTCCACAGCATCTCAGCATCATTGGGAAATGCCGCATGTGCGACCGCAAGCGTCGTGACCGCCTCATTTAGAAGAGGCTCATTTGTATTGTCATCTTTCCACATCCAGTATCGTGCGATGGCCAATATCCGTTGTATTTCCGGGTCTTTCACAGCGAACCGCAATTGCAACCGTATTTCTTCAACGACTCTGGTATATTCCTTTCGATTCAAGAGTTCTTCCATCCATGCATGGAATATCTGTATGTGTGCAGGCAGAGATCTCTTGTTGTCGTCAGCACCGCCCTCAGGTCTGCCCAGACGGCAACTGGTGAACGCATACTCGAGATATGTCGCCGCCTCATCAGGTCGCAGCTTTTTAAGGATCTCAAGGCCAGTCTGTATAAACCAATCAATCTTGGAGGTCTAGTGAACTTGCTTTCCTTGCCTCTCGCATACCTTCCAGTAATCAAGAATCGCATACCTGTTTGTGCGCCTTATGGCATCAAACAGAACCCAGGCTTCCTCATACCGATTCTCAAAGATTAATGATTCGAGGCGTTTCTCGGTGACGAAAAAGCCACGACGGACGGTACTGTTGTCAGGTACCAATTTATACGTCAAGCCGATCACTCCCCTCTCTTGTTCTTGTTCTTCCATTTGCCAAAATAAAGGAAAGGACTTGTGTGACACAGCTTTGAAGAAAACGGGAAGAAAAAGACAAGTTCCCTTTATTTGCCAGCTAAATATCCTTTCTTTTACAGATAATCACAAACAAAAGCGCAAGAAGGAGAAAAACATGTACAGAGAGAGATTTGCTCAAAGAACGTGTTTTACATATTACAACCCATAAGCAAAAGATATAAAGATTTTACCAGCTTGGTTGGTGATCATGATCCATGGCATGCGCACTCAAAGGTGAACTTGATGAATCAGAAGTAGTAGTAGTGGGTATGTTGGATGAAACAGAAGCTGCAGCTGCAGCTGCCTGTTGCAGTATCAAGAGCCTCTGCAGTTGCTCCGGTGTTAAGGAGGATAAAGAAGAAGAATCAAAGGACTGGGGTGAACCAAATGACGGCATGTTGTTGTTGTTTTCCATCATGCCCATCCATGATAAACTAGGCGCGCTGTTGACGGTCGGTAGAATGGTTGCTGTTGGAAGTGGTGGTTGCAGATTATTGGGTAGAATGCTTCTAGGCTGCTGTGGTTGCTGTGCTGGACGTAGCATTTGTCGGTACCCATCATTAGCAGACAGGGATTGATTCGGCATAGACCCTGCTTGACTCTCTTGCTTCTCCTCATCATTGTGCCGTCGCTGTCGTTTTGTACTTGCTTTTGTTGTTGTACCAGCTACTCTTGGAGAGGCAAACACGATAGGTCGCATACTAGTCACTGTGCTTGTGCTGCTGCTAGTAGTAGCAGTAGTAACGGGCTGCATAGGTACTTTGCTGGGTGCAATATTGATAACGCCTGTCCCACTCGATCTTTTGCCGATAACGCCCATGGTCGCTCCTCCTGCCCCTGACGCCACCAACCCAGAAGAATTGATCTGTACAAACGTCCCCTTGCCCTTGCTGCTGCCGCCACCGCCGTTAGCAGCATTGCTACTACTACTGCCGCCTCGATTCTCGTTTCCTGCAGCGCCACCGGCAGCTCGATTACTGTGAGCACCAGCACCTCCGCTTCTATTTCTCTTCTTTATCACGTCAGTCTTTAGACTGAGTGGCCGAACAACGCCGTGAAGTTTCAGGAATAAGCCGCAAGCATTACACAATGGTTGGCCATCCGGGTTGCGACGCCAGAGCGGTGTCGTAGATGTGCCGCAGTTGGTGCATTTGGTGGGTGGTCCGTCCTTTTTAGCTCCCCCGTCATCCGATTTCTTTCCAGCACTGCTTGGTTTCGATGGTCCAACATACTTTGGTGACGTATTCTGCTTAGTAACTGGCACTTCTGGTTGTTTCGGCGTCGTATCTGGTGCCAGTGGAACACCCTCCGGTAACAGCGTTGCTCCAGGCGCACTGCTGGATAGTGAACCTTAAAAAAGATGAATTTCGCCTCGAGCACTCACTCACGGAACTATTTAGCCCACTTACTTGACGTAAAAGGGCGGTTCGATTCGTTCGGAACCAAATGAGTAGGATTGATATGAGATAGAGAGGAAGCTTGTCCCTGGTTAGAGATAAGTGCCGACAGCATACTTCCTTCGAATCCCCCTGCAGTTGGAGTAGTTGTAGTAGCAGTAGGAGGTGGTGTTCCCGCATAATACATGGAAAACAATTCCTCGAAGCTCATGGCACCGGGATTCATTGGGCCAGCAGCGTTCATTCTTTGTTGATCAAATACGCTATCATGTGAATTCATATAAAGAGAGGTATGCCGCGCCTGCGCGGAGGACGTCGAATGGTGCTGTGGAAATGCGGTAGGTAGCGAAGGACCGTGCATCAAGTTATATGCGGGCAATGAGTGACTGAGGAATGCCCCACCACCACTTGAGTCGAACGATGATCCAGCAAAGGCAGGAGATAATGGTGATACCGGATCCTGATCGACGCTATTATGATCAAGACACTCGTCCATGTCCGAATCTGTTGGCATATCGACCGGGATGGTGATGCTGTTGGTGTGAGGAAAGTATGGACTGCCGCTATTATCTGCAACCTAATAACAGATATATCAATGATAATGCATCCCGATACACAGGTGGTAATTTAACATACATTTGCTGCACCGATATGACGGATGGATGGTGAAGATGAACGAGGCACAACAGATGACGGGGAAGAAGACGAAGAAGAAGAAGTTGTCGCACGCGTGGATCCATGGACGAACACGCTTTTATTACGAGGGCCAGCCCTGCTCTGACGAGGCGTGGTGGCACCAGGACTACCAGTTCGCTGCAGAAAGGGTGGACCACCGCTCAGAAAGTCAATCATGTAAGGCGGAGCTGAGGATGACAAAAGTTCGGTTGTATCATCTGGAGCTGGAGGTGAACAAGGTGGTTGCTGCTCTTCTTTGACCGGTGTCGAATCCACGTACATTTTCTCTTCTTCCTTTTCTTTCTCGTCTGTACGTGGTGTTGAGGGAGCTGAAGATCTTGACTTGTTTTTGTTTAACGTCATTGCCATCATGCGCCAAGTGAGATTCTCCATTCGTGAGGCATTGGGCAATGTGTCTTTGGCTTTTGTATATAAACGCCACACCTGGGTTGCCAGCGGGTCCTTTGCTTTGTTTTTCTCGTCGTCGTCATCACCGGAAGACGACTTCCCATCGGAATCGTCATCGTCCATGTCAGTGGAAGTGGGCTTTTTTTTCGGTTTCCGTGGAGGGAAAAGGGAATCGGACAAGAGGGACGCTGCAACAGCTGCCGATGGCGTGCCAGGCGAAAGTGTCGTCGACCGTAAGTCTTTTTCGGACGGCCGTTTAAGGTCTTTAAGGAAAAGGTTAGGGCGCTTCTTGTCTGATGGAACCTTATCCATCATGGCATTGCTTTGCTTTGGGCGTTATTGCTGAATGAACGTTGCAAACAGACAACTGAAGAAAAAAAAAGTTCAGTGGTGTCTGTACGCCGGAGGTCCCCTCAATAAACCGTAATAGGTAAGTGGATACTGGTTTGCACAAATCAGATCGCGTCGGAACTTACGGTATCTTCTCTTGTCATGTGACTATGCATTTTGCCAGTTTTCTGTGAGGTCGAGTGTCGGACAAGGGCATGTCAAAACAACTGATCGACTCCAACCGATCTGTAATCTAGACATGCGCCATTTGGTCTCATGGTGTTTCCGATTGTCTTGTTATGGGTTTAAAGCGGTACTTGAAACTTGATCGATAGAGAGTCTGAGCCTAAGGCATGCGCGGTATCGATGGCGGGAAGATGATGATCCGAAATTTTTTTTCTACCTTCAGTTTTTGGACAAGTCGTATTACTCTTACGGAATGCAATGCAAAATGTGTACAAAATTTCGTCAGGGTTACCGTAATAAGTTAACACCACTTTTATAAATTCTGCAAGGTATGGATTTGTCGTGGGTCCTAAGACAGGCTAAATTCCCAAAATCTGAAGTCACGTCTCTAACTCTGCGTTTAGGGCATGAGTAAGCCATATTCCAGAAATGCGGGAACTACCGGCTTGGTTGTTCGGGCTTCGTAGACGTAGCCCTATCCAAATTATGGCAGATCCCGAGAGAGAAAGTAGAAGTACCGCGTGAGAATAATTTGATACGCATGTGACACGTCAAGATCGAGCCTGCATCATCTGAACAGCTTCTGGCTTCATTTGTAACGCTTAATGAAGTGATTGTCTGTGATCAGTGAACCCAATTTGCCGGGATCCCAGGGACAAAGAAAACTTGAAACACTCCGATAATTTTACCTTGTCAGGGCCAGTTGTGATGATTATTTTTTACAGGCCATAAGCATGCTTTTCCACTAATAAAAATGCATTCTATTGCTGAAAGGGACTATGTGTTAAGTTAAGCGAATTCAATACAAGAACGTGGTGAGCAAATAAAAGTATTATGAGTATCACTGAGACGGTTGTTGGGAATACGGTAACAGTTGAAAGAGATCTTGGAAAGCAGGTCGGTTGGCATACACAATACACCCTTGTATCAGTGGCTTCTCGCCGGTATTGCTATTGCCATTGAAATAAGTTAAGCAACAGTCGTTACTGGTAATTAGCTGTGCCAGATCGCCTGTAACAACATGCCGGATTTCGATGAACCGTTGATCGAACGCTATCACATAGGGATGGTGGTATACGATGCGTTCTGGATGGCATTCCCACTCACAAAGCAAATCCGACCTTCATTAAGTTTGTTATCTGTTAGTTCTGCACAAGTAATATCCGGACAGCCATGCTTACTTGTCATCGCGCGGAATCAAGGATTGTGTCTTATTGCTGACGTAAAACGCAAATTTGTTGTAGCAGAGCAAGAACTTGTCCTGCACTCGGTACATGGCCAGAGGCTTTAGATCGTCGCTGCGCTGTTCCAAGAACTTGAACTGGGGATCTTCCTTGTCAGGAATGCTTCTACCAGTCGAAAGATTCTCGGGATCGATAATCTCAAAAGCTCGCTCACAAACCACGGCGAATTTGCTTTTCAAAAAGTGGATGCCGATCGCTCTTGCTCCAACCA
Organism: Thermomucor indicae-seudaticae; assembly: GCA_000787465.1. Classification (NCBI taxonomy): domain Eukaryota; kingdom Fungi; phylum Mucoromycota; class Mucoromycetes; order Mucorales; family Lichtheimiaceae; genus Thermomucor; species Thermomucor indicae-seudaticae. The sequence goes on from JSYX01000303.1 coordinate 18,343, forward strand.
AGAATTCCTTGAATATAACCCAGATCAGAAGGAATAGTTCGTAGAAACACAAGCAGCATTGGCTTACCTTATATACTTCAAACCAAGAGCATGTTGATCCACTGTGCCGGAAAAAGTGTCGGACACCAGACCATCGATGCTCTTCCGGTTGGACTGGTTCTTCGGTGGTAGGTTTCAGGACTACGAAAGATGTTGACAGTGTCTTTTGCCGTGCATAAACGAGGAGCTCCATGCCGTTACAGATTCCGACCTCAAAGAATTGGACATGATCCGCAATCTCCTGGACTAACCGATCCGGAGCTTTGATGTTCTTTTTCGAAGTGAGTGTATCCAATGGGTATGCCTGAAGGCATTTATCTACAGCTGCGTAAATCCAAAAGCTCTTCATGATGTCTATACCATAAATTTACCTGTCAAGACCAACAATATGCGCTGCTTCTCCATGACAGCTAGTTGGGTAACTCCGTCTTTCAGCGAAATAGCAGCACGTGGAGGATCGTCACCGATGTTCTTAAAGTACACACCAGTCGTCGTGCCAATGGCTATCTTCTGGGTTTTATCCTCTGATACTGGTACAAAACGAATAATTCACTGACTGTACATGTGCCTCATACAAAAATCAGGCTTACCGAAAGGCACGGAACAAGTAATCTTCCCATGGCCATCGACATCTCCGGACGAGCCGACCTCTTTAAAGAAAGACCGTTCAATGCTATCCAGTTCGAACGCGTCCGCTTGCCGGCTCAGATCTCTTTTGGCTTGATCGATAGCGGCGAGCCACTGTTGCTTTTCTTGCTGCGAATTGCAAGCAAAGTAATATTCGCCACCATGCCGACCAGGATGAATGAACGTCAGGGTCAAACTATCGTTACGGATAGTAGCTGAATTCTTCAAGCTATTGTATGTGTTATAGGCAGTGTTGTATGCTGTACTATAAGCACTGGTACTTGGGTATAATGTAGGCAGCTTGAACCCATTTTCCAATCCAGGGATATAGAGCATCTGAAGTGGAATAGGTCGACGCCAAATGCGATATTCGACACCTTCGCTCGTTTTCCGTGCCTTGGTCAGCAGTAGCATGTGGTCCAGTAACACGACATGTATATACTTTTCGCTTAGCTCGAGCGCACCGTTGTCTCGTTTCAGGTCACCACGGAAATAAATCTTTCGGCAAGGATCTGTTAGCTTAAGATCATAGAACTCTCCTTGTCGGCACGTCAAGGCGTCATTTAACATCAAGATCTCGACACGGTTCTTCACACTTGCGGCAAGTTGATCACACAGGGTTGCGACTTCGCTAACTACCCTTTTACATTCCTCTAGTTTTTCGTACTCTGGATCGTCACGGTTCGTCTTTTTCATGATGGCTTCTATCAGCAGCACATAGCGCGGTAAACGCATGACGGGCCGTAGAAGGAAATGACGAAATGATTGCTTGTTGAGTTTCGTATCATGCTGTACTTCTTCTAAAAAGCTTCGGAATTTCTCGTTGGATCGCTTGGTATCTGCCACAATGTATTCCGCAAGGTGAACGTTAGGCACATAGGTCGCGTAAGGGTCTCGGAAACGAGACAAATGCTTCAGCATAATGTCCGCTATTCCAGGAATGCATTGCTGATCGTATTCATCTTGCCGTTGTAAGAGCTCATCTGCAAAGTCTATACTCAGGCATCGCAGTTGGTCATAATTATTGAAAACGCTCTGCACAAAGAGTTCCTCTTGATCGGGATCGATTGCCTGCGATTCTTTTAAGCGTAAAACAATAGCCTATGTAGTATATCAGTTTACGCGCATGGGTTTCCCCTTTACATGGTTATACAGACCTCATGGAGTAACTCCAAATCTTTCTGGTACAGCTCTTCGCTGTGTATGACTTCGTTGATGGCTTCTTGGCGATCCCGTTCCCGCTTATCAATAGAGTCATAGAATTCGCGGGGAACATGTCCGCCCCAAGTCTCACGGCTATGCAGCTACATTCAATGTTAAGTCATTGTCCATTGCGGCTCCCCTGAGTTGCTTACTTCTTCAATATGCTGATAGCTTGATCGTGTTGAAGGCCCTCGCAATAGAGGGGTTGCCGGCTTGTCAAAGCGCTCCAATCAATGTTCTAGCAAACCTTCCAACTATAGGATAAGATACTCACCTCGACATCTTGCTGGTACACTGCAGGCTTATTAGGACATCTTGGAGCATAGCATCCGCCTTGCCCAGGTACACACCCTTGCACATAGCACCTGGTGATGCCCGTAAACACACCAACTGGTACCACATCGACAAGCGCATAGATCTCGTCTGGCGAGCCGTACACTGGTTTCATACGATCTGTCTTTTCTTCCGAGCGATCCACAGGCACAAATAATCCCTTTGGCTTGCAATGCATCAAGGCGTTCGCGATTTTAAGACAATGTTCACTAGGATACCTGTTCAAGAGAATTTCGCAAAGGATATTCTAATACGTGTTTCCTTTTAGCTAAAACAAGGACCTGAAGGTATTACTATATCTTTTCACTTACGACAGCTTCTTGTCCTGTAAACGCATCCGAGTGCTCATTCCCAAAGGACAATTCACGCATTGTCTTTAGCTCTTTAACCCGTTTCACAAACAACTTAGAAATAACGGATAAAAGGGCCGGGTCTGTAGACGGTACTGTGTCCATTTCGTCAGCCTGTTCAGGAGCTGGAGGAGGCGGTAATGGCTTATTGTATAGATAACTATCTTCATCGTCATCGTCGCTAGGCGTTGAAGCGGCATGTTTATGACTGCTTGCTCTTCGTAAGGATGATCGAATAGACTCTCTGTGATACTCTTCCGCTGCAGCGGCCAAAGATGGCTGGACTGTTGAAGATCGGTATTTGCTGATATAGTCTTCGGAAGGTGGCCTAACAAATCCCGGAGGAGGATATATAGCAGCTGGTTGAGTTGCAGCCTGATACCGTGACCAACGATCTGGCATTGGCATCGACAGTGGCGGTGGAACCGGCCTTAAAGATGATGACGTTTGCTGATCTGGTGGAAACGGCCGCTGAGGACTATAGATTGGGTAAGACGGTCTTGGTGATAACAGCTGTTGTTGCGACAAGCGAGGTGTGTTGTTGTGTCCGTCCATGTGCTGAGGATAAGGTGATCCAGGCGTATGATGGAGAGTAGCGGTCGACTTATGAGGACTGCCATATGCATCGTGATACGGTGGCGCTTGTTGCGGAATTGGTGATGATAAAGATGAGCTGTGCGGTGGATAAGATGGTCCGTATGGGCTCGGATAACCCATTGGCTGAGGAGATGGATGCATTGGGTTTGTCGGCGCCATGGAACCGTGTGGAGTTGGCATGGACATACGAATAGGTGACGAAACAGAATGCTGAGGTGGCAGTCCGTATGCATGACTAGATGACTCGGAACCGTTCTCTACACCAAAGGGTTGGCTGGAAGCTGGGGGATAGACAGACGGTCTAGGCGGGTATCCAAAGTTTGCTGGGTATCCGCTTGAGGTGTCGGCTCCATGGAGTGGCGCTGGAGGATATGGAGGGTATGGCATTCCGTAACCACCAGGGCGCCCATCATAATTACTTGGGCCTGGATAATATGGAGTCTGTTTCCGGACAAGATCAACAATTGCTTTAGCCTTCTACTAGCAATTTTTCCTTCTGACGTATGTTGCAAATGACAGGTACCTGAAATGGTTGCGGTATAGAAAGTGATGGCGACGCTGCCATGTGCTGGTGCTCATAACGTGGCTGTAGAAAGCCATTCGGGTGCCGGTGCTGGTCAACTGCACTTTCACCACGATCCGAGCAGTCGGTCGTGGCGGTATAGTATGATGACTGTCGTCTCTCTTCTGCCATTGGTTTACCCAGAGGCCAACTATCTTCAGAACAGGGAAAAAAAAGCTGTCGCGCGTGTGAAGCCTTATCACAAAGACTGCGAAAAGGGAACCGGAAACACAGACTCTGGAGGAGCGCAGCTCAGAACTCGAGATTTTTGTATCATCTTTGGACGCCGCACCAGATTTATGAACTACGTAGGGCTGCTTAGCAGTAATCGTTCAGGCTACGGACCAAGCGCCGTTCTTTCCTTGACCTTTCAAGTATGAGTTCCGACGAACTTGGTCTGGAGACGGCCTCGTTGCAATAAATCTGGGATTTTTCGACTTAGCAAGAATAAGGTGCCCTTCTTGATGACGGTTGACCGTTAGGGTTTTCGCAAATCGAATAAAAAAGATAACAGGCTCTTGCAAGCATATCTATGGCTGTGACTGTACGCTTTGAACTGAGCAGATTTACTAAGAGAAGCTTCATTCTACGTATTGTATTCGAGTTCACTAAGTGCTTGGGATCTTCTTGGCGTTAACAGTAAAGCTGGCTTTACCTATATGACAAAATCTGGTGGTACTGGCAGGAGTGAATAGCCGGAAGTCAAGGTGTGACTCACAGAAAATACGGAAATGCAGTGACCTATTACTTACAGCTAGGGCGATGCTGATCAATTGGTTTTTGCAAACTCTGTCTAAAGAACACGACAGCACTGAACAATCATGTAGGGAACCAAGCTGAAGCCTGTGTATAAGCTGGCATAAGCCGGCTATTACTGTATCCTTACACACCGACTTTGTCGAGCTCGCTGGAAGCGCTACCCGCAATATGGTGTCAAGCGAGCGGTAATGACGGTACGGTTTCACTTCATACAGATAGTCTAATCGTGCTGATATGCAGTACCCGCGCGATATATCGATACGGTCCGTGACGGAAAAATGCGACCGTTATATCAAGAATGTCGTTATATCAAGTGGACATACGCGTGGAAAAAGCAAATCCATGATTGAAGAGGTCGATCGATATATCGAAAATATCGATTTATCAAATATCGATATATCGCGCGGGGATTATACCGTGACAGACGGTCTTGTGTACCAAGAAGCATTTCTAAATCCTTCTGAGTCGTCTGGTACCGAGCGCGGATCTGATTCCGTAGCTCGTCGGATAGGTGGGCACTGTCAGCCAACAAGGCTCCTAAGCGCGTAAGATGAGAGGTCATCTGCTCAATGGCATCAGTATTTCTCCAACCATTACTACTGGTGCTACCAGCTGATGAGTCAGTGCTCTGGTGCTGGACCTCCTCCATAGGTTGACCCACTACAGATGCGTCAGGATCAGGGGTAGGAGTAGGTAAGGTGATGTTGGACATAATAAAAAAGAATTCACTGAAAAAACAAATGAAATGTCACAATGATAAAGAGACTAAGAATCAGTGAGACTCCAAGATAGATCGATGCTTTATTAAGTCCAATCCTACATCCTATTTATAGCTGTCTACGTGGCATGGGTGTCGTATTTAGACATCCAGTCGCAGTAGAGAGGTCGAATATTGAATTGCAAAGACTGTAACGCTATGTGGCAACGAGACCTCAACGCCGCTAAAGATATGCATTACGTCGCAGACATGATTATCCCCGGTCAGCAAAGACCGTCGATATTTTGTCCTCGTAGCAAAGACGAGCGAAGTTTAGGTGGGTTCAACGGTGCTTCACCTTTTTGGCCGCGAACTAAAGAAGCGCTTTTTATAGGTGCATCGCACCATAGCGGAATTAAGCTTTGATTAAGCTGCTGAACCAGCTATTGCCTCGTGTAACCTGAACGACGCACAGTCCCCGTGAACAATGGTTTGCATTTATCAGACATTGTACTTGTAGCCAAGCGTTGATATTATCAGTCGATGAAGGCTATATAGATAGCAAATGTAAAATAGCGCCGGCTCTGTTGAGACACCAAATATAGTATGCACGTACTTCTTATCTAAATGGTACTATACAAGTCGACTTTGGGCACACGAGGTTCTTTGGGCATTTGGGTTTTCTTTAAACAACCAACCAGTCCAATGGCATTTTTTTAACGGAGGGTGATCATGCCAAAAAGTGAAAATACCGCGAGACCACGTGCGATTACAAGAGGTTTTCTGTAAACCTTCTTCATGATGGGGAACGACGGGTTGCGGATTTCAAAGGAAGATCCGTCCAACTGAAAGCATGAACCTAAAACGAAACTCCTCCCAGCCATCTTCTTCACACGATGCTTTTAATTATTTGACTTATTATGTTGTCTTCTTCTGTCTTTCATTGTAGATCTCATTCGGTATTAGGTTCATGTATTATATCAAATGACATGGAATGAACATTCAGGGGGGTTAATCCGAGAAAAAGGAAAACAGCAAGATGGCATGAAACACCGCCAAGGTTGCACGGCGCCATTTCCTCCCTCTTGTCTTCCATTCAGTACGGAAAAGAAACAACATGCAGCAAGCATATGAACGAGGAACACGACAGTGTGGGCTTTCTTATTCTGGACCCTCGTTTTTATCGTCATATTCTGCATGATCCCTGCACTGCCCGGTGGTAACTAAACGAATGTTCTAATTGTCCGTCAATCCTCCTCGATTTGTCTATCCTTGTGCCACTTAAAACCAAGAAGCTGTGGAACTCAATCCCGCCCTTGACCTTTTTTCCCTCTCTTTCTCTTCTTTTCACCCCTTTCTTTAATGTCGACCACAACCTACGATTGGGTTCAAGTGGTCGATCCAGCCTCAAAACATACCTTTTTCGCTAATCCCGTGAGTTGCGTTCATCACAGCAATGTTGACAAGTGTGCCCTACTAAAACACCCCATTATGATATACCAGGCTACAGGTGAATGCCAAACTGAGAAGCCCCAATCAGGAACAATGTAAGTTGCTTAATACCTTTTACATGGCGGCATTAGACTCTGAACTTTGGTATGGTTTGCTAGTAAACCTGTTGATCCTGAAGGCGACTGGTGGGAGCTTTGGGACGGGACGCATCAGCTGCCCTATTATTATCACACCTTATCTGGCCGCACCCTCTGGCGTCAACCGGCTGATAAGGACGTAATCTCGCTTGTCAAAATTCAGGTGCGTATACCTTGTGACGCCACCATCCGTTATTTATTTCCTAATAATATTTCTTAGAACAATATTCAATTGCCAGTCGTTCTCAGCAGACCTCACGAAGCTGGTCCTTCGGAATCGGTCACTAAACGCAACAGTCGCTCCCTTGACTTACCCGCCATGCGACAGTCCACGATCCATCATGCGAGGTCAACTTCCGATGGTGCCAGCACGATACGACAGCCCGCAACAAAGGATAAACGGATTTCGATTATGAGTCAGGAAGCATCGCAGACTTCGCTTTCGGAAGCACTGTCGCCTGGACCCTTCGGTTTCTTTGGGTTCAAATGGTCAAAGTGTGGGGCACGAGAAGATGCTTCGTCTGCACGACCGCGACGCATGTCAAACTTTTCAGCATTATCCAACTTCCGAAGCAAGAATTCGTCGTCATGGAAAAACTTGATGAAGCCGTCGCGTAATTCGATTGCAGTTAGCACTCCTATTAATAGCCCTGGTAAGGTTGCCGTGATATTGTCTGTGAATTGTTTTGATGATCTAACTTCTAGAATACATACAGATGGTGCTACGACTATGAATCCTTTCAAATACCAAAGTACGTATGAATTCGAGACATCATCCATCCTTTCCAGTCCGCTGGATCAGACTGGGAAAACGTGAGTGATTTAAAGTTATGGTGATGATTTGCAGTCCGCATATCTCATCAAACTCTTTTTGACTTAGACCTACGCTGCCAACAAACTTACAACAGGAAATTAACCAATTCGCTATTGATGGATTTGCCAAGAAGTTCTTTGCGACCCATAAGCGAGGACTTATTTTCCGCCGTCGCGTACCAATGAACGAAATGCTTCAGTGGAGCAAGGATTCTCTCCGACAACCTCTCATCATGTTGAATAAGGACCTGTACAAGGACGCCTTGCGTTGCTTCAAGATTATACAGACCATTATGGGTGACCGCTCACGGTCAAGGCAGTCTTCTGAAATTGAGGATTACCAGACGCTACTCAACTGCGGTATCCTCAAAGGACAGATGCGCGATGAGATTTATGTACAAGTCTGCAAACAGCTGCATAACAATCCTAGCAGGTATGACGGCTGATCATGATGCACACAGGAGTTGCTGATCGTGTCTATTGCATGATTAGCAAAAGCATCAAGAAAGGCTGGGAGATTATGTGTGTGATTAGCGTGACTTTCCCACCTTCCAAGAACCTCGAAACGTATTTGACGAACTTTGTGGAGCAAAACACTAATCATTCGGAGAGTGATATACAAATCATGAGTCGTCATGTCTTGAGAACCTTGAAACGAATCTGTGCGCGGGGCGCCAGAGGTAAAGTTCTGACGGCCGCTGAAATTGAACGAGCCAAGGTGAGTTGGTATGAGTTTATAGTCATTTCGGAATAATCTATGGACTTGTGTATTTGATAGGAAGCGGCATTTAAGCCATCTGTGTTTGGAGAATCACTTGATACGATTATGGGGTTGAAGAACCATTGGGATAAGGATTTACAGATACCCAAGATTGTACCATTTTTAGCTGAGGCTGTCTTGAGGATGAATGGGCAGCAGTCGGAGGGCATCTTTCGTGTTCCTGGCGATGCGGAAGAGATCACGGATCTGGTGAGAGTGCAGGATGATGACGTGCTTAATTCATTGCTCATGAAACGAATTATTACGCAGCGTATTCGCATCGAGAATGGCAACTATGATATCTCTGGCATTACTGATCCGAACGTGCCGGCTTCACTCCTCAAATACTGGCTGCGGGATCTGGCTGAGCCTCTCATCCCAACCAAGTATTATGACCAATGTATCCAGCATGCGGAGAACCCTGAGAAAGCCATTGCTATTGTCGATGCTTTACCGGAAGTAAACCGACGCATTATCCAATATATGATACTATTTGTACAGGTAATTATATTTACCCTGTACTCTCGTCCAGATCCTAACATTTGGCTTTCAGAAATTCACGGACCCTGAGGTGATCAAGTTGACAAGGATGAATGTCAATAATCTGGCTATGGTCTATTCACCCAACTTTTTGCGCTGTCCTTCCGATTCCTTGACGACCGTATTTGAAAACTCAAAGTACGAGCAGGCCTTTGTACGTTCACTTCTTCAACACTCACGATTTAACCTATGATACCTTATGAGAGAAGAAAACAAACGTAGCTGTATGTAATTGTCATGTACGTGACCTAATTCCCTCCTGATAAATGCAATGTTTGTGGTCCTCGGACCAAATGTGGGTGCGCTCACGCGCCATGCTATAAAATGCAGCTGTTTTTGCTCACATGCCCAAATGTGTACTTTCTTTTCCCTTTTGCCTCTGACGGAGTATTCTGTCTATATGGATCCACATTCACCTACGCATCAGTCGCCCGAGCTACAGCCACGTACCTTTGGGATGGTGATGGATGCTGGATACACTTCACCGCGACGGCATAACCCGACGACTGCGGAGCAACAACAACAACAAGCGGGTATCTTTTATCTTGACCAGCGTTTTAGCTCTTCTGGGTCTGGGTCTGCGTCTTTGGAATCACCCTTGACCTCGCATTCCAACAGCGATTTACCGGACTTGGATGGGTTAAAGATTTCAAAGCATGGCGCCATGGATGACGAAGAGTATGATTCACGCAGCGCTCTGTCAAACCCGACGACACAGACTAGTCGCTGGGGTGGCGTTTGGGATGGTATAAGAAAGCTATAGAAAGTCTGATAATAGAGAGGTTATTCTCAGGAAGATGATACTGTTCCTTTAGAGTACCAGCCAGAGTACATTATGCTGCGTGACGCGTACAAGCATCGAAAGCAAACTATTTTGCAGGATATCGAAGCCACATTTCAGAAACTCAAAGCACTGGAAAATGAGTTCGAGGCGAGAAAACAGCAATCGGATGAAAAGATGGCGGACCAATACCGTGTCTTGTGTCAAGGATTGATTAAGAAACGTACAAGGCTGCAGAATGAGAGAACGAGATTTGAAGCATCTTCCAATGGTGGACAAGGTAAAAGAAAGCACTCAGAGGGATTTAAAGAGAAAAGCATACAATGATTCATGCAGGATCAGCCACCTTCCCGAGTGATAAGGTCCGGCTTAATGTGGGAGGACAGATCTTTGTGGCAAGTATATTTGCTTTTTTCCTTTTTGCGTATAAAACCGACATATGGGCAAAATATCGTAGACATCATTGAGCACACTTCGACGGGTTGAATCGAGTTTGTTGGCGACCATGTTCTCTTCAAGACATCTATTGGAACCAGAAGAAGATGGGTCGTTTTTTATCGACCGTGATCCGTCTCATTTTCGGCATGTTCTAAACTATTTAAGGGATCTCAAGGTAACCTACTGCCTTTCTTTTGAACATTGAGTGAAACCTTTTGACGCGCCTTTAAAAAGGTGCTTAATTCTGTACTTGAAGACAAGGAAGTGTAAGTAAAGAACGTTAGAGTAAGGTAGTTTATCTCAGAGGCATTGATCCATGTCCTCTTTTTCGCAGGCGCAACGAGTTACTCCAAGAGGTATGATCTCTATAAACTATATGTATGTAAATCGTCGATGCTTATACAAGAGTGAAACAGGCCAGATATTATCGGATCGATGGGCTTGTGCAGGAACTCGAACGCAACATGCAAAGGTCTCCGATGACCGTCCTTTCAAACTGATTATGATTTGTTGATGATATACTGCTTTAAGTTGCATTGGTTGAGTAAAACCTTTTCTTACGATTCGCACCAGTTGCAGACCATCCGAACATGTCTTCCTTTTACACCGCGGGGGAATCCTGTGGGGTGAATCAAATCGAATGCTTCCGTCTCCGCGGAAGCAACCGCGGAATTTGTTACCAACGTGCGTACATCCCTTTAAGCTAAGAAAGTACCTATAAATAAAGGATCCCTCCGACAAGATAAATATAAAGCGGCATTGGATCGGTGTCTTTTTTCTTTCAGCACATCCCTTTACTCTTCATACATATACCAACATACATAACAGAATGTCTCTTGAAGTTGCCCTTTTTGATACTTCCTTCATCTCACCTCAAGTCCAGGCTGCCTTGCCTGAAGGTTACACGCTCCGACCGCTTCGTGCCAATGATTACGAACGTGGATTCCTCAAGGTCCTTGAGGTATTGACCGAAGTCGGGAACCAGACCAAAGAAGAATGGATGGGTAAAGGATCATATAGCTCCTTTTCTTCGAGCAAAGGTTGTTGTCTCACCGCTGAACATATACACAGAACGCTTCAACTACCTTAAACAACATAATCACGAATGTAAGCACGCATACATTGTCCACGGCAGCAATGACAACAGGCATAGATCTTATACACGCAATGCAAATGCATAGATTTCACGATTGCCATTTGTGACGACAAACGAGACCGGATTGTTGCAGCCGGCACCATCTTTATTGAACGTAAATTTGTACACAACAATGGTCTTGTGGGTCATATCGAAGATATTGCCGTGGACGCAGATCAACAGGGCAAAAAGCTTGGATTACGTATCATTGAAGCATTGAAATATATTGGTGCCAAAATGGGATGTTACAAGGTCATCTTGGACTGTTCGGCAAAGGTAAACTCAGATTATTGTTGTTTCTATTTCGAAAGAGGACGGGTATTGACCGGACTCTATGATTTAGAACATTCCGTTTTATGAAAAGTGCGGGTTCACTCAAAAAGAATATGAAATGGCTTGGTACGTCCCAAAGAAAGCCAACCTCTAAATCTCTCTGTATGCTTCCCGTCATCATCCTGTACATGATTATTGCCACAATTCCATTAATAAACCAGACCGAGCTTATTGTCGCGTTAAAAATATGTCAATTCGCGGCATGAAAGTTAGTGATAAAGAGGGGAGAATGATCGTTTGTCACTCGTAGTAATGGCACACGTTTTTTTTCTGTCTCAGCTAAACCAAGGAGAGTGAAAAAAGGGATAAGCAAGGAGTGATGAGGAGAAGAGTGTAAAATTGGTTCACAAGTCAGCAATAGGGGATCAGTCACTCACTAACCATACGCACACACGCACGCACGCACGTACACATCTTTTCTCTTCTCTTTTCTTTCTTTCTTTTCTCTTGTTGGCCCTATCCCTCTCTGTACAATAGTTCATAATCTGGATTCATAACCGAATCCTCCTCTCCCACAACCCCCCTAGCATTAAACCAATCCAATCTATCAATAACTTACATACAATTCAATGTCGTCGTCGACGAATATCCATGACTTGACCGAAATCGATAATCTCACCGAGGAAACCCTGGTCGCGACCATCCGGGAACGATTCCTGCAGGACAGAATCTATACTCGGCTACGTAGTTCGACGCTTGTCTTTGTCAACCCCTTCAAGAGTCTACTCGGATCGTCCAACTTTTATGAGACCAGCGAAAAGTATCTTGCCGAATACAAAGAGACAGACAACTTCGACACATGGCAGCAACTTGATCCACACCTCTTTCAACATATCAACCACGCCTATTTCCACTTAAGACGAACAGGGCATGACCAATCCATCATTTTCAGGTCAGCTTATTAGTTAATCTTGTCACGAAAAAGGAAGACTGACTCGGTAGCAAAATGATATAGAGGCCCGAGTGGTAGCGGCAAGTCTGAGATGCGGCAGGCAGCCTTGCAGCACCTGATGACACTCAGCAGCGGCAACAGCAAAAAGATCGCCAAGACACAGCAGCTCGTGGAACAGGCGCATCGAGTTATTGAAGTCTTTGGACACTGCAAGATATCAGGCAACAACAATGCATCCAGATTCGGGAGTTACGTCGAGCTTCAGTTTAACGAACGTGGTCGGATGATGGGTGCCAAATTTCTCGATTACCTCCTGGAACGTTCACGCGTGACATGCCAACCAGCGGCGGGATCTTCCATGGTAGACGAGACCAATTTCCACGTCTTTTACTACTTACTGCAGGACAGCTCGTTGCAGCTACAGGATGGATCGTCTTTTCGGTACCTTTACAATAGCCGTGAAGCAGTAGCCGTTCGAGCAGACAGCGACGAGAACACTGGGCTATTGGAACTCAAAACTAATTTAAGAGCGCTAGGCGTATCCAAGAAAACCTGGCAAGAGATGTTGCATCTTTTGGCGGGTATCGTGCATCTTGGCAACGTCCAGTTCACGCAAGAGAGAGAACAAGACATGGTCACGGTAAAAAACCCGCAAGTACTCGAGAATGCAGCTCAGTTTCTCGGTCTCGACACCAAAGCCCTCGAAAACGTCCTGCTGTATCGCACCAAACTCATCAAGCGTGACATGACCACTATGTTTGTCAATGCCGAACAGGCGGCTGCGCAGCGGGACGAACTCGCTAGAACCTTGTATTCCCTCCTGTTCACCTGGATCATTGAAGCCATTAACCGAAAACTGTGCAAATCCGACTTTCAGAATTTTATCGGCATCGTCGATTTCCCTGGTGGCATCCAGAATAGTAGCAGTGGAGGCGTAGCTCTGCATGCCTTTAACGTGCAAATGGCCAACGAAAAAATGCACGAATTCATGATACGCCATCAAACAGAATACAATGTCGAAGTGTACCGTGAAGAAGCTATCGATCGTAATCCAGTTGCTATCGAAAACAAATCAGCTGCATGCGTAGAACTCTTGACAGATTCAGCTCTGACGCAGCGACAAGAAGACCAACAACAACAAGACAGTAGTAGCAGCAGCAGCAGCAGCATGAATGCCATCAAGGATTTTGTTACCCGTCACAAACAACATCCATGTCTTTCAGTCAAGCGCCATGATACCTTCACCGTCCAACACTTTAGTGGACCTGTCCACTACCGACGCAGCGATCTTGCTACCGAAAATAACGAGGCCCTTAATGCTGACTTTGTGGCCTTATTCCGAGGTGGCAGTGGAGGCGACTTTTACAATTGCACCAACGCTCTGGCAAGACAACTCTTTGATCAAGAGACTGTCAATACCGAATCGCATCCCAAGGGTCCGGCCATCGTATCTGCTCAACAGTCCTCGAAACCTCGCCGTTCGCCGTCTATGCGTAAAAAGAACAACCAGAAAAATCAACATACGACTGGAAGCAGTAGGATTGGGCAACTGAACGATGCTTTGAACGAACTGACAGCAACCCTAAGCCAGACGCAAATCTGGTGGGTTTTGTGTTTGCGCCCCAATGATTTGCATTTGCCGAGTTCGTGCGACGCCAGAAAGCTCTTGGCTCAAATCCAGGCCTTCCAACTATTGCCACTCGCGCAACGTGCTCAGCATGAGTACACTATGAAAATGGATACTAGCCAGTTCTGCGAGCGATATGCAGATATCATACAAAGCATAAACGATGATCCAGATGCCGAATTGAGAGAAAAGTGTGAAGCTGTATTAGAAGCCTACGACTGGGACGAGAAAATGATGGTTATCGGTGAAGAACAGGTAAGCGAGAGAGAAAACACTTCTAGTCATCTTCTCTCTATAATACTCATCATCATCAACACTACTAGGTTTATCTTCATAATGATGCCTGGATGGTACTGGAGAACCGTTTGAGATCTAACGAAAAGAAGGAGCAACGAAAGGCAAGGAATGCCGCCAAAGGCATTCCTGATGGTAAATCAAAGCACAGGTCCCCTTTTTCTTAGTAACCAATCCTCATGCTGCTACACCTGTAGATGATGACGACGAGATGATGGACAGCCAAGTACGTGGAGCAGGCGGTGCATCTGTATTCTCTGACGAGCATTATGGAGATACCGGTTCCGTGTTTACGTCCTCACAAACTTGCGAGACGGCCAGCGTCACAAAGACAGCAACTGAGGTCGAGTGCGTAGAAGATACCAAGGGATCAAAGAAACGCGACAAGACACGCAAACGGGTTAGCGCCGCACGTGGATTCTGGGTAGCTGTAACCTGGATGTGTACATGGTGGATACCAAATGCGGTTTTGGGTAAACTGGGCGGCATGCGTCGAGCAGACATCCGTATGGCATGGCGCGAGAAATTAACACTGTGCATATTGATCTTCATTCTCTGCGCGGCTATGATTTGGTTCATTTGCTTTTTCGGTCAACTGTTATGTCCTCACCAAGACCTGTACACGCAGTCGGAACTGCAAGCCAGGAGCAGTAAAGACAATGCATACGTATCCATTCGAGGCGAAGTCTTTGACCTTACCTCGTTTGCACCTCGCCACTGGGCATCTGAAGTGATTCCACCTGGAGCGCTCTTTCAGTATGCTGGTGAAGACGTGAGCGACCTCTTTCCTGTGCAAGTGTCAGCCCTATGTGACGGCAACAACGCGCCTGTTCCAGACGAATTAATGTTGGAGACCAGGATCAATATTACTGACTCCAATGCAGTATACCACGACTTTCGGTATTTCCGAGATGATTACCGCCCGGACTGGTACTTTGAACAAATGATGTATCTGCGTAAGAACTACCGCCTTGGCTTTATGGGTTATGATCCAGTAGATATCCAGAATCAAGCCGAGTTCCCCGTTCAGGTTGGGGGCATAAGCACCCAGCGAAGATGGGCCATCCTGCACGGCAATGTGTACGACTTGACTTCGTACCTGATGGGTGGTGTTAGCATGCGAGGGCCGCAAGACCCGACATTCATTCCCTTGAGTGACACTAACATCACGGTCGGCGCGGACTTTATCGACAATTCCATCACAGAGCTCTTTCGCCTGTTAGCTGGTACAGACATTTCAGCTCATTTTGATGCATTACCACTCGACCCGGACAAACGCGCTAGGCAACTGACTTGTCTGCGTAACTTGTTTTTCGTCGGCAAAGTGGATAACCGCAATTCGCCTCAATGTCTGTTTTCGGAATACTTTTTGCTACTCATCACCGTGTTTCTCTGCAGTGTGATCTTGTTCAAATTCCTGGCGGCGTTATGTCTTACTGAGACCAAGCGTCCTATGCAAGAGTACGACAAGTTTATCGTTTGCCAAGTGCCGTGCTACACGGAAGGCGAAGAGTCTCTCCGCAAGACGATCGACTCGGTAGCTATGTTGAAATACGATGACAAGCGGAAACTGCTGTTCCTGGTGGCCGATGGTGTCATTGTTGGTAGCGGCAACGATCGATCCACACCGCGTATCGTCCTGGACATCCTGGGTGTTGACCCAAGTGTGGATCCTGAGCCAGTGTCATTCTTGTCGCTTGGCCAGGGCCAGAAGCAGCACAACATGGCCAAGGTCTATTCCGGCCTCTACGAGTGCGCTGGCCATGTCGTCCCATACATTGTCGTCGTCAAAGTCGGTACACCCGCAGAACGAACAAAGTCAGGCAACCGCGGCAAGCGTGATTCGCAAATGGTGCTGATGCGTTTCCTGAACAAGGTGCATTACGACGCTCCCATGACACCACTTGAACTCGAAATCTACCACGAACTGAAGAATGTGATTGGTGTTCATCCAAGCTTCTATGAGTATGTGCTCATGATCGATGCCGATACTGAAGTGAAGCCAGACTCGCTGAACCGCATGGTGGCCCATTTCGTGGACGACCCCAAGATCATTGGCTTATGTGGAGAAACCATGCTTGTGAACGAAAAAGACACTTGGGTGACCATGATTCAGGTGTACGAATACTACATTTCGCACTATCTGGCAAAGGCATTCGAATCGCTCTTTGGCTCTGTCACCTGTTTACCCGGATGTTTCTGCATGTACCGCATTCGATCCACCAACAACAAGCCACTCCTCGTGTCGCATCAAGTGATCAACGATTATGCTGAGATTAACGTTGACACGCTGCATAAAAAGAACCTGTTGCACTTGGGTGAAGACCGTTATCTGACGACATTGATTCTCAAGCACTTTCCAAACTACAAGACCAAGTTTACGCCCGACGCAGCTTGCTTGACGAACGCACCCGACCGATGGCCTGTCCTGCTATCTCAGCGTCGTCGTTGGATCAATTCTACGGTGCACAACCTTGGCGAGCTCATATTCTTGCCTCAACTCTGTGGATTTTGTTGTTTCTCCATGCGTTTCGTCGTCATGTTGGATTTGCTCAGCACACTGGTGATGCCAGCCGTGGTCTGTTATTTGGTGTACTTGATCTATCAACTCAGCGTGAGCACGAGCCAAGTACCTCTGATTTCTATCATTACGCTAGCTGGTGTCTATGGCTTGCAAGCCATCATCTTCATTCTTCGGCGCAAGGCAAGTGAACTCTTCTGCACGGATTTGCCAATGCGTAACTAACAACCTGTACTTTTTCTTGGCAGTGGGAGCACATTGGCTGGATGATTGTATACATCTTGGCAATTCCTGTGTTCTCATTCCTTGTACCACTTTACGCGTTCTGGCATTTCGACGACTTCTCGTGGGGTAACACGCGTATTGTGGTGGGTGAAAAGGGACAAAAGAAGGTTGTGGGTCCGGAGGAAGGTACCTTTGATCCATCCACAATCCCTCTCAGGCGATGGGCCGAGTACGAAGCCAACATGTACGACGATGGATGGGAAAAGGGATCTTATTCCAGCCGACGCCACCTCATGGACACACGGTCGATTTACAGCAATAACAGCGCAAGACCCATGTCACCCTTATGGCAGAACGGTCGTGCCGGTAGCACGTTGGAAAGACGAATGATTCCCACAGAACCCGAAATCGCGCGGGAAATCGAACGCATCCTTGACGAAAACGATCTGATGCATTTGACAAAGAAACAGGTCAGAGATGCATTATCAGATATTTTCGGCATCGACATGACTTACAAGCGCGACTATATCAATCAATGCATTGAACGTTCTCTTCGAGAAAGAATACGGTAGAAAAAGAACATTTCCCCCTCCCTCAAAAAAAATAATGTATCTTCCTTTCTTGCATATCTTTTTTGAAACATCATCATCAATATCTATTGTACTATTGGCGGAAACCAGAAACGTGGAAACCGGATTTGACTACAAACCACGTTTTGTATAACATGAAATCCGACGCACAAGACAACTTTTAATTGGACCCACTACAGTATAAAATATACAATGAAAATAAATAAAGGAATAAAAAGAAGAGATGTTCTCTCTAATCAACCCATGTCCAGTGAATGGTAACGCGACCGGTATCAAGGTTGGCGATCTTCTCAAAGGCAGCTGGACTCAAATCGATGCTGCCGTAAGCGCAAGTTGGGCATGTATCCGTGATTTTAACCTTGACCGTACCATTGGGACCCTTGATGAGAACATAACGACCGCAGTTTGGATTGGCGTTGGGATTGGCGCCGTTGTCCATTTGGATATAGTTCATAGCCCCAATAAGGTCGCTCGCGCTGTTGGTAATACCGCATGAACCTAAGCCAGGAGTGTACCAAGTGCCGTCTCCCGAGAACTTGAGATCAATGCCAAGACCAAGACTGATGCTGCTGCCAGTTTCCTGGGCGGCTTCTGAAGTAGTGGACGTCGTGATAGTGGTTGTAGTGGTCGTAGTTGTGGGCTTATGCGTAGTGGCGGTCGTCGTCGTTGTTGGCTCGGAAGTCGTAGTGCTCTTGTGGTGGTTCGACTTGGTGGTGGTCGTCGTCGAAGCTGATGCCGAGCTAGTAGTAGGAGTTGCCTGATGCTGAGGTGCCTTGGTAGTCGCCAATCCAGCAGCCTGCATTTGGCTAGCAATGGCAGCAGTAGCGGCTTCTGAAGCAGCAGAAGCCTGGGCGGCGGCAACAGAAGCCAAGGAAGCAGCAGCCGCCTTTTGCGACGCAGCAGCATTTTGCTGGACAGCAATGGCAGCCCGTTGAGCTGCAAGAGCAGCAGCTTGAGGATCTGCGACGAGCTTGCTGATGTGACGGCACCGCTTTGGAGGAGTAGCAAAGGATTCAGGAAGGGGCATGGCGCTGACCAGCGTCGCCATGAACGCTGCCGCTACAAGAACGGCTACAAGGAATTGGATACGGCTCATTTGCTTTTAAAAGAGAGGAAAGGGGAATTGCGAAACTAGCGCAATCAAGTAGAAAGAGATAAAGTCAAGTAGAATCTGGCTTTCAGGACCCTGCGTTTTCTTTATATGCTTTGCCATTCTGCAATTTAGCTTGTACGACATTTCTGTTACATCTCTCGTTTTGGCCTTCTTATTAAGGCGCCGAACCCACTGGCCCGGGTTCTTTTCATCTGGCGACAGACAAAAGGAAGACCCTGAATACAACATTCCTTGTTTAGCTTGAACCTGGATCACTGACAAGTGCACAGAACTGAAAAATAAACTTCGCATTCAGTTTCGAAAAGTTGCCGTTGATTTCCTGTGTACGGAAGGTTGCCTGCAGAGTAATTTAGAAAGCCCGGGATCCGTCATCTATATGAAAATATTAGCTCATGCCTTTTTCAATGATGCTGCAGATAACTTGATTTCTTTATCATGTCAGGAAATACAGGAAAACTTGTGTGTCGCATTGTGTACAGCGGAGATGACAGTTACATCTTCCCGTCTGTGCACCTCTCTTTCCGATACGTGCAGCGTGTGCGCTTTGTAACATTTATCCGCGATGCATGGCTTAGTAACACCACCACTTGCGTATATTACTGCTTCAATAACGAAGGATATGATGCACTGATTTGATACTATTCCTAACTTTGGTTTTGTGCCTGAATTCATGTACACATTGTCTTTTACCTCATCAAATAATCGTGACGTGCTATAAGCCAAAAGCCTCTTCTTTTATGATCCTGTCCGAAAGAATGTGGCTTTCAGCATAGCAATAATACAATAGATGGGTTGTGTAACCAGTCAGTGACAGAAGCTCGTGAAGTTGATCGGAGATTACGAATGTTACACGATTATGGAAAGTTGCTAAAAAGGCAGACTGAACCGGGCGTGTCCGCTCTCCATCTGCATACGTCGAACCGAGGCATGATTTTCTTTATTATCGCATCCATTCAACAGGCGATGCAGAAACCAGAATCGATTGTAAACCTCTAGATGGAAAGTTTGCGCGATCTTCCGACTTCTGCACGGAGCACTGACCCAGCAAAGACAGCAGATTACGCACCTGACGGTGGCGGAAACACTTCTTTGTTCAGCACACTCTCGAAGACTGAAATGTTTATTTTTCCTTACCATATGTAGCGACGTGGTGTTCTCGGTTCCTAATATCTGGAAAATAGCTGTCATAGTCGACATAGTAGCGCATGTTAAAAGTGCATAAGGGAGCAAAAAAGAGGTTGTTCGATCTCGTCACAATCAATCACCGTCATGGGAGGATTATCACTGGTAGACTTGGAAACAGCTTTTCTCATCAGAACCGAATAAAGCACTTATAAAGAGTCTCACATTACTTACTATCTCTGCAATAACGAACAACATCACAATAGCCGGTCTCCCCTGACCTGACCAAACAGGTACAGCATTTTGATGGAGGTTCTTTGCGGCAATTACGTCTCGATCCCACAGGATGCCACAGTGTTTGCAAACAAGGATACCGTGATGAGAGACGCAATCTGACGACTTCCATGTTTCTAGGGTTCTGTTCTGGCAAGAGTTACGAATCTTATGAAAGGTTAGACAGCGTTCAGATACCGACAAAGGATGTCCATACCTGGGATGATAAGTATTCGTCTATTTCGACGACGATCGTATTTCTTCCCGCCATTTACCAGTACGTTTGTTACTTCCTCTAAGGCTCTTTGACGACCTTAATAATTATCGACTGCAGCAATTGCAAGTTCGTGGGTGTAGAATCCAAAAAGAGCATGCTTGTGCATGAAACAGTACTGCACGTATTACCCGTACTGCTGTGCATCAACGGTTTTTGCTGTTGTAAATTTACTTTCGATAGCCTTCATTCCTGCTCATTCTTTTCGTTCAACTCTTGGTCTCCCAAATATGCCCTATTTTTTCTGACCATATCCTTCTTTCCACTTTTTCTCTCTTCGCCGGAGGACATTACGTGTACACATTCAGTTTCAGCGTCTCACGGCTTCGCCAGAGACTTCCACACACCATTGTACGCTAGTGGTGCAAATTGTACAACCTAACGCGGCTGAATTGCGAAAAGTGAAATGATGTTGGCAGACACTGCGGACGATTTTGTCAGTTCGGAAACATACGTTCGATGCCGATGTACCCTTGGTCTTGTCGAAAGTTTTTCCTGAGGCAATGACACCCATTCTGTGCGGCGTTAGGTTCGCTATGATGTGCCAAAAACGTCATACTTTACGCCTCTCCGAAATGATGACGCGGTATCTGGATCACATGTCTACTCCAGGAAGGGCCGGCTCCAGAACGACGCTGTTCAGGTGGGTGAAAGTCTTGGCACAAAAACAGCACGAGGACTATGAGACGACAAGATTGTTTTTGACCACTTGTAAGCCAATTGCTGCATCACGACGACGTTTTTGACAAGCATTCCCATTTAGTTTCTCGGTCCCGGTCCAACGAGCGCACAACGAGTAAATTCTCAGTCGTTCCCCTGGCGAACAACCTCTTCCTGCACTTCCTGGAGCTCGTAGATATTAAGTGGCATGTCACTAACTTGTTGCAAATGTACCCACTAACTTCGTGCGGAAAGGATTGAGGTACAAACGATTCTGACGGGAGAAACAAAGCTCGACGGCGTGTGCCAAACCAGCGGTAAAACACCCGTCTTGCTTATGGAGTTTTCGGGAGGCATAAGCACGCATAGCCCCCCAAAGAAGGAAGATGACGGCGACAAGATTTTTAAGCTTTGCACCCAGGTGATCGCATCGTCTCCGGAGCTTGCCAAGGCCAGTAAGAGGCTCAAGGACGCCAACCGTATATTTTGCGTGCAATCATATGGTACGTTAGCTATCAATACTTCAAGTGCCTTGGTGGGTCTAATTCAATAACAGATAAGTTAATCTCGTTCGATACCGTGACCCTTGTGAATGACAGATTGTACGTGCGGCCCTCACACGCCAAGGTAAATAAGCAATAGGTACATGCCTGTGGCCAAGCAGCTAATTCTCAGTGAAGGTGCAAATACCGACAACACCGTGCGAACTGCAGCAGATGGGCAAGGAGTGGCATGATGTCCTTACTTGGCGGGACATGGTTGTGGAGGCTGCCAAGGCGGCGGAGGCCAACGACAATGCGACGATAAACAATGCGTTTTATGATGTATAGCTAAAGTGGTTTTCATGTATATATTTTGAGCAGAAAAACATTATGCCTATCATTGCAGCTACTTGCGTTCAGCAGCTGAGTTTACTGACTCTGAAGCACAATCAGCCGACAACTTACCTGGCACTTGGTACGGAAAGAACGCCCTCTGCTTAAGCGTCTGCCTTGGCTGAGACAGCTTACATCGCATGATTGTAGCAAACCCTTGCAAAAAGAGTATATGAAACTTTATGATGATACACTGGTGCGTTCTTCATTGCGAACATGGAATTCGTGCAAGAAGTCCTTCGCCAGCAGCGCCAAAAAATGGTAAAAATTCTAAAGAGATCCATTGAAGGCCGTTTCTTCCAGATGAGTCGTGAATACTATATGTTGTCACTATTGCATAGCATGCAGGAACAAAGTAATACATCCGGTGGCTATTTTTATCATTGTTAA
>JSYX01000304.1:0-31845 GCA_000787465.1 Thermomucor indicae-seudaticae
AGTTATTCAAAAACCAGTAAATTCGTTACTGAATAGCCGCCATTCTTTATTCTTTTCAGCGCAAATTCGGCTTTGTAGAGTAGCGCACAAGCCCAATCAATAAACAGTTATCGAAAGCATTTGTGCAACAAAAGTAGCAGCAGTGACCAGAATCGCATATAGCTCTATCCTGTCGAAAACTCCCAAGAACTGCGAAGGGTATCCTTATTCCTCAGGGATCAGACGCATCTCCAAGACGTCATCCAAGTGTAGCGTTTTCACTTGGGACGGCAGATATTCATCTTGTTCCGCGTCTGATTCCTCTCCTTCTTCCCGCAATTCAAATTTCGCAATCCTTTCTCTCTTTAACCAAAATCCCGGCTGATACTCCACAGTAATACTGGGCGGCTCCGCGTCATTATCGATCCCAATGAGTTTAACTTCCTACAATTCAACATGGATCAGTGGACAAATATTAATACGCCAGATTTACACAGTCTATACCTTCCATCCGGATATCTCTGGTGCTCCTTGAGGAGAGAGTACTAGTGTCTGACGGACAGCAATCAGCATCGGAACCCCATTCTTGAATGATCGAATCAAAATTTACCTGTATCGCTAACAGCGAATCAACCTTTCCGACTAGCGAACCGAACCCGTCCACCTTTGGAAGCTCATCGTAGTTTCGCTGCTGCACGACAGGCGCAGCAACAGCCGGTTGTTCCTCCTGCTCTTTCTCCTCCGCTGCTGGCTTTTCATCATTGGTTACTGAAAAAGATGATTTGGCATAAATAAGCCGACCCTCATCCTCCTTGTCAACAGGATACAAACGAGCAGTACCATTTCGTCGAGAGTTCTCATCGTTATTATACTCATATGACGGATCAGCTTCATGATACGACACAAAAGCAGCGCCATACTCGTTGACCTGCGCTTCTTCTGCACCTTGGTAGCTGTTGTCGTAGTAGTAGTTGTAGTCGTTATATTGTTGTTCTTCGTTCTCATTATAGTACGTTCCGTCCATTTGCGCCTCGGTTGTATACGTTTCGTCTGTCACTTCATATGCTGTCTCGCCATCCTCAGAAAATTTGACGTGTTTGGGTTGTTTCTGACTCATGAATTGCAGAAAGTTCTTCTTTTTGTTCTTGTTTTTGCTCAACAAAGACAATGGTTTGATGTTCAAGGGAGCTGGTTCATTGACATTGACCTGTTCCTGTTCCTGCGCTGGTTCTGCTTCTGATTGTTGTTGTTGCTGTTGCTGTTGCTGTGAGGTAGATACATTGTCTGCCTCTTTCTGAGCGTTTTCTCTTTGCCGTAATTTGCTTCTCTTTCGGCGTAGATTTCGTCTCTGCGTCTTTGTCAAGCCCTGCTTAGGTGGTTGTGGCGTCTCTTGCGTAGGTTTCTCCTCTTTTTCTGGCGTCTGCTCTGTTGTACGTCCCCGTTTTGCACTGACAGTAGACGCCTCTGCCACCTCGGACACTTTGCGCTTCCTCGACTCCTTCTCTTCTTTTTTTGGTTTTTCTTCTTCTTCTGCTGCTGTCTCCTTCTTCCTCTTCTTCACTTTGACCTTTTGAGAATCCTTTTGGACGATCCTACACAAGCGCATGATCTGTTTTAAAAAAGCTGCCTCCACTTGTCGATCGTTTTCTTACGTACGTAATAACATCTTCGTCACGTATAATGTCTTTGACACGTAATTGCGGGAGTAGACTGTAGCCTTTCAGTAGTAGCGACAACTGCGACGATTTCGGCGCCAGTTCGAGATCCTTGTTGATCCGTCGACGAAGATCACGAAATAAAAAATCGTTGCCAATGTCCTTGATGCCGTACCAGCATTTGTACTCTGTCAGTGGAGGTTTTGTTTCCAGAGCAAAGCGCATGCTTGGTTTCGTGGCCAGGTCAGTCGAAACTTGAAAGAGATAATTTCCTAGAAAACGGGACTTGCTCCCGCCTCAACGCAAATGGCAGCCTGTTTAAGCAATGTCCTTGCCCTTTCTTTATCAGAGACTATTCTTCCCTTTACATCCACCTCAGAGTCCTTTTGCCTTAATCGAAAAAAGAGACACGAATGTTCGATTACTATCCTGTTTGAAAGCCATTTGTATTTTTGTGGACAGGACAAAGGCAGTTAACAGTGTATGACAGGTCAGAAAAGGACAACGTCTTGAAGGGTGATGAAATACCATCGACGAACTAGGACATACCTGCTCAAAGCAGTTTGATATGCTGTTGCTGCCGTGCTTAAAAGGGATTTGAAGTGTAGCCGCCAATGCTTCACCCGATATTGTGTAGACGTTTTGTATGGTCACTGTACAAGTAGCGCTTATACGCGCTTACCCATACTCGATATGCCATACTGCTCAATAATCAAAGCATGAGCAACGTCAGATAACGCGTCTATATATCCCTTCGTGACACGCAGCCAAGTTGGTGTAGATGCTGGGCCAGCCTCACTGTGCGAAAGTCAACGTGTTTCGAGATGAACCGACCCCTGTGAGCCTTTGACGATCTGCCAGAAAAGAAAGTTCGTTACCATACGCCCTGGCGTGACAACATGTGGTGTCTTTTTCTGCTGTGACACTGTCAACATGTTTTTCTGCACTGTCGGTCAAGCCCAGGATTTATGCGTCAATAAACAAATATCGTCGGTTAAATGAGCCAATCACAGAAACGCCCCTGGTTGGGAACGCGGCTCATGGGAAGATCAATGAAGCGTAGTATGACGTAAAGGCGAGACAGGAGGAGCCATCTCAGATTCTTGCATGAAACCAACAAGTGATGGAAGTGTGTGTGCATTAGCTGTAAAGCAGTGGGAAACATTGGCCTGCCATAAACTTGGGTTGTAGTCCCGACATTTGTGGCGCTAAGGGCCTATTCTACTCTACACATTCCCTATTTACGAGCCCAATATATGTGACCTTCGAAGACTGGTGCGGCTGAAGTATCGAGTACGACGTTCTCGGATCATCGTTAAACTGCCGAAAGGACTTGTTTATGCACAATCATTTGTTCATCTATGCAATTGCTTTACGCATTACAGGCAAATTTTCCCAAATTGGTGTGATTTCTGAACAGACCGGGTACACGACTTGAAGCAGCGAGGACAGGTGTCTGACCCCAAATCCGAATCCCGATCCCGCGGAAGGCCGTTCTCGCGAAGGTAGCACCAATAGTCAGAATTGAGAGGGTCACATCTGTGTGGAATAAAGGAAACGACTGACTGCTTCTCGTACGATAACCAAGGACGTCTTTTCGACCTGTATTATGAGAGCGTATATAACCCCTCTTGTGTGGACAATGAGTCACGACGTGTTTTGTGTGGGGTAAAACAAAGCCGGGGTACGTACAATGGACCCAGAACCCAGAAAAACCGAGTGACTCACTGACTGAAAGTAAGGTGCATATGACTATCGATCTTCTATCTCGTAAAACCAGTATACGCCATTTGTATATTTTTACCGAATGCGCAAGCGACAAGCAAGCACTAAGGAGGGGGGTGTACACGTTATTGTCTTGGATGGACCTGCAGGAGGATCCTTTCTTTCCGCGGTGTCTCCTTCTTTTCCTTTTTTGTTGACCCGATCCACCGATCCGGTGTGTGAAAAGGGATATATAAGATGATTTTCACAATGGCCCTTGCTCTCTTTCTCTCTCTCTTTTTTTTCCTCTTTGTTTTCTGACCAAAGTTTAATATTTTCCCTTTCAGTCTTGAATCGAACACCTGTTTTTTCCTGTATCATATAAATCACATCCTCTCCTATACACACGCATATATACTTTTTAGCATGGCAGCACCACCACCACCACTACTACTACTACTACGACGTCAAATAGGCCTTGTTTGCTTTCTTGTCGCGTTCTTCTACTCGATTGTCCTGGCCGCACCTATCCTGGAACAACAGCAGGACAGCCCGTCACAATTGGTCATCAGAAGTGGTACACCACCACCTGACTACTTTCCCACGTCCGCAACCGACTTATTGGCAAAGGCATTGGAGCAAGACAGCGACGATGAATTCATCTTTAACTTGTTCTGCGAAGAAGAAGAAGAAGAAGAAGAAGAATCAGGGGCGTTCATGAGTGATTTTGGAATGGACGATGACGAAGACTGGCTGTTAGTGGAACTGAACGGCGACGACGATGCGACTGTTGTGCTGGTACAAGAGGACCTCGATGACAACGACGATGCTGCTGCTGCTTCTCTTATGATGATGTCCTCCTCCGATGTGGACGACCACGTCATAGAACTGGCCATCATTGCGCGCGCCCAGCGACAGAAGCATTCCCTGGAACGGCAACGCCGCGATACCACTACGGAGGATGACCTGGACTTCATGTCTGACACTTAAACTTCTCTGACACTTTTCAGTTATCACCTGATTTTTAACCTGCCTTTGTACATATTGCTTTTCCCATGGCCTTTTTTTGAAGTTGGTTTTGCGCTGGCTTTGTGGAGAAACCATTCCGCGCGCCAATGAAGAATATCGTTATCCTTGTAGTTGTTTTATATCTGAACTATCCTGACATAATGACTGAAAAGTACATCGCGATACAATAAAGAACGAACTTGAGTTTCTACCATGTCTCACAGAGTGTTGATCCTCAAGCTTGGGGAAGCAGGGCACTTGACAAAAGCGGTATAACTGTGCAACAAACAAAACCCCATCCTCGTGATAGATAGGTCTTCGGTTTAATGTAGCAGCATCATGAGCTAAAGCTTGTGGCTGCAGTCAGTTGACCTTTTGCACATTCAGTTCCTATCCGCGTCATCCAATCTTTGGGGGCTCCCCTTGACTACGTATTCATAGCTTATTTTAGCCAACTTCGATCTATAGAAAGTGTGCATCAGCCCATGATTATGTCTGGATGGACCCGGTCAAATGTTTACAAGAAGTTGTGTGTAGGCATGACAGCGGAGCTTGTTCCCGTCTTAGACATCATTGACTTGCGGTAAGCCCGAAATTGCGCCCTCGTAAGCAGATATACACCATGCTTCGTGTTGCAGCACCGAAAGCAAGAGCGGCTTCTTCCTCAGTTCTTTTCTCTTTTCCTGCACGGAGGTTCACTACAGCGGCCACTATGTTCAGTCCTTATAAAGCAACAGCAACCGGAAAGCCTTTCACCCCATCTTACCGTGTCCACATTGGTATGACATGCTCACGTTGTGTTTTGCGTTTCGAAAATGACTAACACATTGAACGGTCATCAATCCAGAATCGAACGGTCAAATTATTTCTCCATTCCACGACATTCCCTTGTATGCGAATGTCGAAAAGACCTTGCTCAACATGGTGGTCGAAATCCCACGTTGGACAAACGCCAAAGTAGAAGTAAGTTTGCATTGCCTACCTGCTTTTGAAACGGTTACCGACCGAAAAAAACCAGATTGCAACAGACGAACCGTTTAACCCTCTCAAACAAGACGTCAAGAAGGGCAAAGTACGCTTCGTCCGCAACTGTTTCCCCTACAAAGGCTACATTTGGAACTATGGTGCACTGCCTCAGGTAATCAAGTCTGCGAATATCTTTGCTGTAGGGCTGCACCTGATCGAGGTTTTTTCAGACATGGGAAGACCCTACCTCTGTGAATCTGGACACCAAGGCGCGAGGCGACAACGATCCTATCGATGTGTGCGAAATCGGCGGCGAAATTGGTTATTATGGACAAACCAAGCAAGTCAAGATCCTGGGCGTGATGGCTCTGCTGGACGAAGGCGAAACAGATTGGAAATTGATTGCCATCGATCACAAGGATCCTTTGGCAGAAAAACTGAATGGTAAATCGAGATACGCGCACCCGTCCGTCTCACGATAACTCACTCCCTGGTCCCCCGCAGATATTGCTGATGTCGAAAAGCATTTGCCTGGATTATTGGATGCAACCCGGCACTGGTTCAAAGTCTACAAGATGCCGGATGGCAAACCTGCAAACGAGTTTGCCTTTAATGGCGAATACAAAAACAAGGTTTGGTGACATTCATTTGCCAAATCTCCAGTTGATAGCTTAATACCTTTCAGGCATATGCAATGCAAGTCATTGAGGAAACTCATGAAGCGTGGAAACGGTTAATCCATGGCAAAGTACCATGCAAGGCTGACACGCACGACATTGCAGTGTAAGTTTGTCTTATAGATCTCTCTCTCTGTCTCTCACCTGCAGTGACTTGATGCGTTTTAACAGGGCCAATGCTACACTAAGTGATTCACCGTACAAGGTAGACGGTGGGCTACCCAAAGAAAAACTAGGCGCGGAGGTAAAGAGATTCAAATGAAAAGAGCTTACTCAAGAACACTTGCTTACAATGTTGCCTTTTCCGCAGGTGCTTGTTGAGGAACCGACGATTGAAGGGAAGGACGACAAGTGGTACTACATTAGATCAAACCTGTGAATAAATTAAAACAAACAGCATACCTTCATCATTGTTCTGCATCGATTCGAATATATTAACGCAACATTGAGATTTTTAAGATTTCCTATCGAATTCTCTCATTATCATCATCTGTAGTCGCAGATACTACGACAGCTAATGCACAAAAGGGTTGATTGAGTTGGGCCTTTGGAATGCAGATAGTGAGTTTAGCAATCGAATATGAGCAAGGACGCTTTGGTCATACTGACACAAAGGTGCTGCCGTAAATCGACACAAAGGGCTGGATATTGTCTAATAACGGCGCTTCTTTAACAATTTAAGCTTTTTTGCTTCCAAGAAGCCTCCCTCCTGGGGCGCACGGCATTGTCTCTCGTTTTCCATATTTGGGTAGTAATTAACGTGTTTTTATCGACCGAATTTTTCAGCAACAAATGAAAAATGTTGCCGTAAACAAGAATCCATACTTCAACTTACTGGACTTCCCCGCCCTCTCACAGCCATCTCATGCCCACACCGACGATCGCCGCATCGGAATCAGAGCGAGAACCTGTCTCTACCTTGCAACCACCACCATCGTCCAATCGTTCTGTCACTGAAGAAAAGGAAGACGCCGGCGATTCCCATCTCAAAGAGCCTGCTGCGCAGGCTCCACGGTCTCCTTCTTGTCTCTCACCGTTTGCGGCCCCAGTAAGCTCACATTCTCCAAAGCAAAAAACCTGTACAGCTGCTCTAACCCAAATTGTCGTAGACCAAAAGTCGGCGTGGCAGCCATCAGAGTGTGTCGAGTAATTTAGGTGATTAAACAAAATGAATGCCCGGATCTGCGAATTATTAAGATGCGTCTCGCTGCAGATTTAGGACCGCCTATCGAAATTCGAGATTTTGCATATCCCGAGACTTCACCACTCCATTACGGTCGACCACTCGATCGGCGAGCTTCCGAAATCTCTCTGTCGTCCTCAGAGTTTACAGGCAGACATGCGCGCGCTCTGTATGATTTCGTACCTGAGACGGAGTACGAAATTGGCATGAAGGCAGGAGAGGTCGTGTGGGTGCAATATCGACAATGCCCAGTAAGTTGGAAAAATGAAAGGCGGGCCCGCCAATGGTCGTCATCATTAACGAGTCCATGATAGGGCTGGCT
Source organism: Thermomucor indicae-seudaticae (assembly GCA_000787465.1). Lineage (NCBI taxonomy): Eukaryota > Fungi > Mucoromycota > Mucoromycetes > Mucorales > Lichtheimiaceae > Thermomucor > Thermomucor indicae-seudaticae. Next base: position 7,495 of record JSYX01000304.1, read on the forward strand.
TATTGCGGATGTCCAGGACGAGACAGGCTTAATACCAGAATCATACGTTGAATTCTTATGAACATTATACTTTCTATTGGCAGGCTCCAACTTCATCTCGAATTCCCCCAACAACAACACTGCATACGATTATTATACTCTATATATCTCTCTTATCGAACGTTCTCTATTCCCCCCTTTTCTCTTTCTCCTCCATTCCCTTCAACATACTGTGTAACAGCGAAAACTCTAATATTATGTTTTGTCGATCCTGGATCCGCATGAATTTTATTATTGTTGTTGTCGCCGCCGACATGCACAATGGTCACGTTTCGGTATGGGTGACGCATCAGTGACCTTGCTCCACCCCCGAGTAGACATGTTTCCTTCGGCATTATGGGAACGGTTAGTAGTGGCGCAAGTCATGGCCGTTGCCGCAGGAATTAAGGATGCTCACGGAAGTAAAAAGAATCGGAGTCTTGGTGGGCGCGGCTGCTGTTCATCGTCATTGCCAAAGTTGTGGACGGACTTTATCCATACATCTGAACAGGTCCATTGTATAAGAGTGATGCTATAGTAAGATCTCTTTTCCCCTACTAGTGCGTCTGAATGGTTTTTTGAAGCGGTGCGACCAGGGAAGTATTTATAGGATGATGAGGCACTTATCAAACAGGAAGCAGAATTCATTCTTCGGTAATTACTGGCGCAGGCAGTGTTTCCCTTGGGTGATAGCAATGAAAGGGGTCGCAGATTGCTGTTTCGGCTGCAAGGGGGTATCTTGATCGGGAATAGTGAGAATGTAACAGCTGCGGAAATGGTACAATCGAGTTAAGCTTGGGACGAATCCAGCAGACAAAGAGGGTGCCGTCAGTCGTCAATATGTCACGCACGCTGCAATTGGAATCAGAGGAGACGAGCTTGCTAAAATGATGTGGGGGTAAAAAACCGACCATCAGACAATGAAATGATCTGCTAGTCAAGAAGGTCAACTTTGCCAAGGAGATCAGACTCTATTTCCCATGACCTGGAGCGTAGTTGGCAGCTCAGCCAAGGCTTTTGTTTATAGCAGCCAGAGGTTTATCTGGGGCCATTTGTCCATCGCTGCCGCCCATTTGGAGGCGCGATTCCACATTTGTCCTGACCACCTCCTTAGTCTACTCTGGAGAAGGGGGGCCGCCGACAAGCAAACGATCTTCATCTAGTGATGTAATAAGGAATGCTCCTTTAACACCATGAAACAGAGAGAAATAAGCTATAAATACTTGTGTCTCCCCCCACCCTTTCCAAACAATAACCTCAGGGTGCGTCTTGGCGCCAATTCTGAACATTGCAGAAGCACACACCTCCTTGTTATTATCGTCATTAAAGAATGTCTTGTTTAACGCTAACGAGGGCGGATGCAAAATAATATTCATAAGCAATTACTTAAAGGAAACTAAACATAAACGTTTTGATCTGCAAAAAAATATAAAGTCCATAAAGAACATGTTGCAAGGAAAAAAGAAATAGTGATATCATACAAGGATGGATTCAAAGCTGGTGGACCTACCGTTTTCTGTACGTGCACGTAACAGTTTGGCTTTTTGGAGTAAAGGGAGAGAGGTTGAACTTTCTTTTCGTTAAAAGTGGTCGTTAATTGCGGTAGATAATTTGGTGGAATGAAGCGAGCTCCGGAGAAACACAGGAGGAGGTTGTTGTTGGGACAGGCAGCCGAAGAGGAGGCAGGGAGAATCGGGTTGGTGACGACGGATGTGGGAGAAAAAGTGATGGTGTTGTCGGCGGTGAGTATGCTTTATGCTGATAAGACTGGCCCGGTGGAGTCAGTGGTAGTGGAGAAACAACCGATGATGGTGATCTCCCAGCTTGACGTCCAGACATTGCCTTGTGAACTTGACGTTCTCGGTTGCGGATGGATTGTCTCTTGTTCTGAAACCAAATCTGCACCGTACGAGGGCTCATGCCCAATTGCTTGCTCAGCTCTAACCGCAGCTCCGTCGAAGGAAAGGAAGTCTGGTTAAACACTCGATTCAGAACTGATACTTGAAACGGAGTCGCCCGTTTACGCTTGACTTTGGATGAAGGGTCAGAGTGATGCCTTGTATCTGCTGCCTGATTATATTCGCTGAGCACGATCGGGTCAGAGACTGGTCCTGATGATGGTAGAGAGAGAGGTGGCGGAAGAACGCCTGAGGTATGTTTAGCAGAGGACGGTCGTTCACTTAAACATAGCAGATCGGAAATCGGAGGCAGTGTATGAGAGGTCCGGTCCATCGATGAAATGAAATAGGTCCTTGAGAGTATATCTATCTCTTACACTAGCAGGTTCTTGTCGCGTCCTTTTATATGTCGTAGTTTCGGGATGAATAATACAACATTTTTCTATGCGCTGTTCCTCCTATTCGGACCAGCGACTCGTAAGAAGTGGTCTTCTGTTGTCTTGCTAAACAGTTTTTTGCTTGCAGATCGGCTCGTATATTACAGCTTATTGACAGCCCCAATTTTTTCCCTAGACCTCCTGCTCCCCTTTTCATTCACATATTTCGCTAAACAAGATCGAAATGTGCGGGGCCGAACCGAACAAAGCAAAATGGTCCGACCGCTTGAGACCATGTTAAGGCCTAGCAAAACAGGAAAGATTCTGGTTACATAACGGTCATAATGAATTTCCGATGCCATGAGCGTATGTGTCATCCCTGTAACACGTTTCACAGTGAAAGAATCTGTCATGGAAGTTGGAAAGCAAGCAATGAGTTTCGTGATCTCTTCTGCAAAAAAAAGGCGGTTAGTACAGTGTAGAGTATGTTTTGGTGTCCCGAGAGCTTCTACAGAAATCGCCTGTATGAACGTAACATTGGCTGCGTGAATGGCGCGAGAAATAATGAGGCACGTCGGAATTGCATTGTATTGAGCTCGCAACCCCCCCCCTGATACTCTCTCTCTTTCTCCCATTGATGAGGATGAACATCAATGTCGTTTACCCCTTTCAATAAACGTTAGCGAATTGATCTTGGCTGTGCCTGTGCCCCTTTTTAGCTGCTGAGCCTCTAACGGGTATTATTGTGAGGGGGAGGGGGCGCAAATGACCGCAGATTCCTGAAGGCCAGAGACTATATAGCCATTGTACTTATCGTCTTCACTACGCTATTGCTGTAGCGTATGTAATCGAAAATAGTACCTCGGATAACATTTGCATCTGTCAATACTGGCGACATGGCTTGCTGAGTCCCGGCCACCCGTTCCTCGATCACCCCCCGCCCCTTCTTTAGTCTCCTCTCAAAATAAGAGGATGTGTAAACTGACCTTTTTGAGGTGTCCTTCTCGCTTTACATAATACGTATCCCTCCACAAGTAGCGCTAATGGGTTTGACAAGCTATTTTAAGATCGACGTTTCCAGAGAGCTAAAATAACGCACAGACTTGCTGCATGTATACCGACATTGCCGAGATCACAGCTGGAGGTCTGTATATATGAAATAACCCTCTTCAGGCTTTTGAAAAGCATTCCGAGACAACATACGATCACGCCCGGACGTTACACACAATTCTCCATTGTTAACTGTTATCGTATCAAAGCACACTTGCATGATCCACATTCGTTGTCTATATTTTTCGTATGTCCTCAGCCGGTACATATGGTGCATAACCAAAAGTTCAAAGTAAGCTACATGTGCTGTTTCTGCGGATTGTTCGCATGTTTTATATATAGAATTGCTAGAGGTTTCTAGACATGGCATAAGAATTGAGGAAATAAAATCATTGGTGCAAGTGATTCCTCAAGAGTCTGTGATATATAAAATGTTGGGAAGATGAGGGCAACATAAGGAACATAATTATATCGCTGTAAGCTTAAAGAAAATGGCGATGTCGATGGCAACTCAAAGAGGCATGTGTCATGTGAAAGGCAAATTTAGGGGAGTTCTAGGCAGTTCTGCAAGCTACGCTATAAATATGTAAAAAACGATGCACAAAACTGACACGTATGGTGCTTTCACTTGTGTAGGAAGTGTTCAGGGTAAGCAATACAAGATGAATAACTAGGGTTAATCAGGAAAAGCGTGGTTGAAGGTAAGAAGGAAAACAAGATATTTCAAGAAATGGTTGAAATGAAGTTCAGGAAAATAAAGTGGAAGGTTTCCAAACGAAACACAAAAGTAAAATGGGTTGAGATGAAAGGGTTCGCACTTATTTGATAAGAGGATAGAGATGGTAATGTAAACTCAAGGTAATTAGAAACACCTGAAAAGAAAACACACACAGGTTCAACGCCTAATGAAGAACACGGTCTAAACAGAAGAGTGGGAAGTAAAGATGCCCATCCTCCCTCTTCATGTTTATTGGATGATAGGATATTATATAATTTCTAATTATTAGGAGAAACTTCTATATGTGTTGCACTAAGGACGGTGGATGGGAATGACTGTATAAAGGAATGGGAATAGGCGTGATGGAAACAGATAGAAACTTGGATTTACCATAAAAGAAACTTGTGATGGCTTATAGAAATTTGTAGAAACGGAGAAACGGATGGCAAATAGAAATAGTGAAGTTAAGGAGGTATCCAGAAGGAGTGTACAACCAAGAAGTGTACTCAGCCAGGTTGAGGGTTCGAATCAGGTTCAGGACGCAATCTTAAGTAATAACCCAAGGTGGAGGTGTTGAGGCCCGCTGAGGCCGGAAAAACCTCAACAGGTTGTGTCAAAACGTGATACATACGGTGCAACGGATGAAATAAAAGGCTCCGGAAAAGGTAAGTTAAAGAGATAATAAGCAATGCAATAAAGAAATGACTTCAGCGCGTTGGCCGACTCCAAAAACCACCACGCCAAAGTTAGGGTACGAAGGGAAATACAACCAGAAGAGATACACGCGTTGATCAATTATCAAAATGGTCTCACCGTTTCCTCTGATGAGACCAGACGAACTACTCTAAAGGGGGGTTCAGCAAAAGGGATCTCGTAAAAGACTCGTAAGAAAAGGGCTCTTCAGAAAGGCTGTCGAAAAAGGCTTTTGACACGGCTTCGTTTATTGGATCAATTTCATACTTCTTTTATACAATGCATATAAATGATACGAAATCCTTCTTATGTCACTGGGGTAGCTGGAGATAGTAAAAATGTAATAATTATGATAAGACTCGTCTTAAGTGGGTTGATAAGGAGGAAGCGATATGAGGGGGACACAAGAAAGCTAAATCGATACGTCAAGGAAAGGAAAGGTCGTTTTGGTAACAAGGTCCGAAAGGTATCTGAACAGGGAGCCAAAAAGGAAGGATAAGTCGAGCCGTTGTAGTTTGGCCAGATGAGTCTCGAGTGGTACGTCGAACGTCAGCGGCCGGGATGGTGTAGCGGCTATCATTCGCGCTTCGGATGCGCGAGGTCCCGGGTTCAAATCCCGGTTCCGGCCTTTTTGCTTTTGCCTAATTAGAATACGTCCTTCCTTTTTTTTCATGCTTTATCGGCTGCCACCACTGGGAACCATGCATCATCTTGGCCGAATTGGTGTCAACCTTATTGTATTTCCTTTAAATTTTGCGGTCAAGACTGAGGCTGTCACAGCGACCTTGAATGCGGGCTTTTCGTCCATTATGACGCCTAGTGCAACATTGAGCTCGTTACAGCATGCCGGTATGACAGATATTCGTTCAGGATAATTCAGAAGAAAGGCCTTAAAAACAGTGATCCCCGGTTTAAGCAGTGAGCATTACGCATAGAACGCGACGAATGATGATTATGCCGACGTTTGTTGCCGATTGAAAGGTAGAACATACCAAATGCTTTTATAGCTTGGATCGAATGGGGAACTTCACGGGCAAATGGCGATTGATTAAGTGTACAAGTTACAGGTGTCTATACTTTATCACGAAAAGCACCAAAAGGTGCTGGCGGCGTGATTGAAGGAGCGGGGGCATTATCCGGGCGAAACGGTGTGATTCGACCAAACCCTGATTTCAGTAAAGGAACTAGCGATTAGGTCATAATGACGAAATGCTCAAGGTAGCTTCTGCAAACATCGCGTGGACGGATCTCAGTCAAGGCTGGCCAAGAAGCGATAGAAGGCGTTTCACCACATGAGACGGAAACTGTTGCAAGTTAGCCTAGATCAACTATGGACAAAGCAATGCGCGTCAACCAACCACCAGTCATCTGTCAATGAGAGATCTGAATATATTGGAAAATTGCCTCTCGTAGTGCTAAAGATAGAGCCCATTACGTTTATCAGTGCAGCAAAGCTTAGGACCTTAGCTTTTGCCAGTCATTCCTGCAGCGTTTACTGATAGTCTGGTTCATATGTACCACTTTGGATGAACATGACGATATTGATTACACGGGCATAGAAAGCTGAAAGGATCAAAAAATGTCTACCCACTCGCTGTGCAGAGCACAATGATGATGGCAACCCGCACGGGCCTTCCCGACATTTTGGTTTCAGATACAAGCAACGCATTACTTGCATGGGTAGAACCATGAATGGGGGTAACTTTGACGTTTCCTTTCCCTCACAAGACGAATGGAGTCAAATAGCTCTTGCTCAGGCGACATGCCAGATATCAGCCCTCAGCAAAAGCGCAAAAACATGGAGGATATCGCGCAACTCCAATCGAAAGCTTCTGGCGCATTGAACAAGACTACTGCAACAAGCAACGGCAATATCCTGGACACGGAGACAAAAAGTAGCCGGCCAAAGTCGAAGAACAATGAGCCGCCCGGCGAACCTGCAGAGTCAGATCGCGGAAGAGACATTCCTCCCACTGCACCTGGCATCGAGCGTCAAGGTCGAGCCGCAAGAGCTAATGTCCCAGGAGGTAAGCGAACACCTCAAGACTGAGCGCCACATTCAGTGACCACGTTGTTGTTGTTGGTAAAGAACCAAGTGTACACGCTTTCGATTTCGGTGCACCCTCGACATTGGCCCCCCATGAGCCGCCCTTGAAAAAGGATGACGATAAACAATCTAGTATTTCGACATCAAGCGGGAGCACGCCGAGGCGCTTGTCAGAAGAAGCACGACGTCGACAATGCAATCCGGGTCAGGTATCAGGAGCTGAATGGGCCGACCCGGCCAGACTGATCCATAGCTTGGAGTTGAGCGCAGTCAAATTTATCGTTGCTACCTGTGTCGTGTGTTACCTTCTCGGCAAACTCAAATTTGGCATTGCCACTGCCGTTGTCTGTACTGCGCTGGGTAAATTGAACTTGCCGGATACGCTCTTTCTTTCTTCCTTGGATTCATGGTAAATAACAGGTGGCGTCGCATACTGGCTCTTTGGTATGGAGCCCAGTAAACAGCTCAATTGGCAGTTGGAGCAGCAAGAGACGATAGAGTCGGTGAGACAGAAAGCTTTTCCAGGGCCATGGCGATGTAAAAAGTAATTTTTTTAACTCTTGCATTACAGCTGTATACCTCAGAAGGCGAGACCGTCGAATGGCTTAATTTTATGCTAGAAAGGATATGGCGTAGCATTGATCCACAGTTCTTTCGACAGATCGAAGGGCTTCTGGAAGATACCATTCAGAAAGCGACACCCAATTTTATTGCAAGTACAGGATACGGATATCTATGTAACCGGGAGCTTTGGCTCATCAGCTTCTTTTGCAGAAAGGTATTGCGATTTATGGATTGGATATCGGCTCTCAAGCCCCTCGCGTGCAAATGTAAGGATAACGGTGACGTAGCAAAAGAGATTATGGAAGTTAAATATCCCCCCCCCCCCCTAGGATTCGCGTATTCCCACCACTTCCTGGCGCTTCAGAGGAAAGCATAGTAAGTATTCAAATGCTGGGCGATCGATCATCCGCTGAAATTCCTTCTTTTAGTTTGGCGAAGCCTCCTTTAGTTTCCATGCTCATCCTGCTGCGTTCCTGTCACGAACACGCGGGCACATAGAGCCCGCTCCACCGGGCGTCTCTGTTCGTGTGTACACGGCGATCGGTGCTCCGATCGACCTGCGTGGTGAGCTTATGGCTTTTTTCGGCAAGATACGGTTCAAGATCATTACAGGACCCGAGGTTCCTTTCATATCAAAGATTAGCCTCGCGTTCACGAGCCCGCCGACCATTGAAACCGCCGTGATGCCCATTTCAAAGCACGTGAACATAATGCATGTAGGTGCCTTAGCTCAACCATAAGGAACCATGGGCTTACGGAAAGTGCGGGCAGATTCCAATGATGAAAGCAGCTGTCAATAAAGGCGTCCAGCTTGGTTTGGCCGATATGGTCGATCCAAGAAGTCTGACGGTCGATGTTCGTCGTTTAATGGGTAGCGCCACTGAAGACACAGCAGCGCTTGGTGTAGTCATGGTACAAGTGCGGGAAGCACAATGTAACCCGAGTATTGTCAAGTTGAAAGGTAAAAAAGGACGTCATCCGTTGTATAAGACAGATAACGAAAGCGTCTAACATTGGCAAATACAGAAATTGAAGATTCATATTGCACATTGTCACTTAGTAACCAGCCAAAGAAGAGCATGTCCAGCACTCGTGTTCTGACAAACGACAAGAATCCACGGTGGGACGAGAGTCTTTACGTCTTGATAAGTCGAGGTAAGTGTCTTGTAAATGACGCAAGAGAGACGAAGCTTTCTAAGTAGATGGCTCCCAGATGACGTCGTGGCGGATACCAAGCTAGACTTGAAAGTGTGGGACGCAGACAAGATCAAATACGATGACATGTGGGGCGCGCTTGCTTTGCGGGTAGTCGATATTGTGCAAGCCAAGGTCGATAAGCTGGGAAACATTACAGACTGGTGCGACGAAGAACGCGTCGTTTTTGACGGGTATGGTTCGATCATGAGCAAAATTTCGCGTAAGACTGATCAACACGGATATGAAAGATGGGCTCCGTTGGATAGCAAACGTCTGGAGGATACCAAGGTCAAGCTCAACTTTAGGTTAAGCTTCCATCCAAAGTATCCGACTCCGGAGAAGGATCCGATAGCCGAAACGAAAACAAAGACCCAAGAAAAGAAAGAACGCGCTAGTACCGTTGATCCTAGCCACCAAAGCGGTATGCATTATGACTATTCTGTAAGCCAACTTGCTGATGGCTCACGCTTTCCTTAGGTATACTGTCTGTCTGTATTCAGCAGGCCATGGATCTCGAAATAGGAAACACGGAAGAGCTGCCGTTGGATGAACTGAAGCATCCGTACAATCCCAATCAAGTCGTCAGTCCTTATGCCATCGTTTATTTGAACGACAGCAAGGTTTATCAGACACGCAGCAAACTCAGGAACCTAAGTCCAGTAAGTGAAGGGCAATGGGTCGGCAAAAAAAACCGCCGGGTTAATTATGATCGCTTCAACAGCACTGGAACGCAGTTTCTGAACACTTTATCAAAGACTTCCAATCTACCCAACTTCGTATCTCCGTTAAAACGTCCATTGAGCTGGAACGCGACCCAGTCTTGGGGACAGTTGTGTGCTCGCTACCCAAACTGTTTCAGAACCAACCTGAAGAGGTGAACAAATCATGTTCCTGGGGTTGCATGATACACAATAACCTAACTTGCCAAGTTTCCCAGTTCAAAGAGACGCAAACGTGGTTATCTCTAAGGAATGGTATTGGATTCGGTAAAGTGTTGGTGACCCTCAAATACAAGCCTGTTCGGCTTACATTGCCACGCGAACTTCGAGGTTCAGGTGGGTTCAGTCCGTCCGGAGGCCGGCCAACCGCAGCGAAACTAGTCTGACTCTCTCTTTCTTTAAAGAGGTAGGAACTTTAATCGTTGACAGCGTGTCCTTCAAGTCATTGAAAGAGCCATTCGATGCCAAGTCGCTCAATTCAACCAAAGTTACTTTGGCACTCAATGTGGACCCTGTGATAGCCAGACGCCTCAAGCCGCGAGACCTGCAGTCTGGCGGCGAGGGTACGGACAAATTGGGATGGTACAATAAGCACGTCTATTTCCCGCTCATCATGCGATACCGGTCGGCGTTGTACGTGCATGTACAGCAAGGCAATGTCGCAAAACACAAGGCAACAGGACGGTTCTGGCTCAAGGATATGTGTGACGATGAATGGCAAGACGTCGTACTGGGCTTGCACAAGTACTTGTCTGAACGGACCAAGGAAGCCAACCGGAACGAGGACTGCTGGGACACCAATGGCGAGTTCGGTCAGGTCGTGGTTCGGCTCAAGATCGTGCCTGGGTTCTCTCCCATACACAGCCAGCTACACTCGTTCAGCGTGGATATGGTCGGTGCTGATCCGTTCCATGATGAAGACGTCAGGGTCAAGGATCAGAAATGGGTCATGGATCAAAACGGTGACGGTGCAGGAGAGGCGTCGACTACGGCTTCCTTGTCGTCTTTTGATATGTCGACAGACGAAGACGAAGCATCGACCCTAGACGAGAATGAAGGACAGTATGCTGAGGAAATGCGCGATATGCTCAAGAGCAACAGAATCAGCAAATACCAATTGCTTCGTAAACTGTCCTGGGGAACTGATCTCGTCAAGCGACGGGTCGATCATCTTTATGAGGGGTTCAACTCTGAAGCACGAATCAGTCGCACAGTAACAAAAGAAACATGATCTTCAAAAGTACTGCTTTATTGTATAATTTCATGCAAACAAAAAAAAGGTCCATGTAGGAGAAAGGGGTTAGTCGAAAGAGAAAGTAATGTCATCAGTTTGGATAAAGATGCTCCAAGTAATCAGCAAGAGCATTTTCCACATTCCCGTCGTGGATGTTCAAAAAGGTCAAAGCAAGGTTATCGTCGGCAGTAAAGCCCTAAATCTGAGTCGGTTATAAACGTGATATACGTCCAAAATGGACGTTAGCTTACCATTTCGTGGAAACGACTTAATTGAGACTGATATCCATGAGTTGGGCTTTGTGTCCGTGTAGAAGTATCGGAAGCGTTTGCATTATCAACTACCACATATTCGGTTTGCTCACCTTGCTCGATGCTGTGGTGGCAACTTGAGAAATCTGATGCCACGGACACCTTGGAACTGCCGGACGGGCTATTATGCGCAGAGGACACAATGGATGGCTGGCTAGACGCCGTTCTAGGGTAACTGACAAGTGATGAACTGCAAACCGAAGAGCTGTCTTCGGAGCGTTCTGGCTGGTCCGCGAACGGATCGTGATGGTCAGTGTCGTCGGCCTCATAGGCGGTGGTTTTCGACGTTGTGGGACCAGATTCTTGGTGGTCAACGTTCGTGTTAATTGTTGGGTATATCATCTGACTACCGAAACCTGCTGATGCTTCTTCCTCTGTATCGGTGACAGTCAAATCGCACCATAACTGGTCCCCAAATTCGAACCCGTCGGGCGTGCATAGTCTGAAATAGCTCGTATATCGACCAGGAACTGTCGGGGTCACAAGAAGAACATTAACGTTGACGGCCTGCATTGGTTTCGCTGCCGGGACAGTGCTGAGACGGGAAGCAGATGGTTGCAAATCGTAGCCTCCAACGAACTTGACCTGACAACCATCGGGCCACTCGGTGCGACTTGTATTAATCATTCGCCAAGACTAATGATAGTATGACGGCAATGAGCCACGTAAAAAACATGCCGAGAAGCCTTGGGAAAATCCAAGCTTACCTTGACTAAAAGTACATTACGGCCGACTTTGGTGCCGTCTGGTATGTTCGAGTCTTCTATGAACCGCGCCTCGAAGGTATCATAAGACTTTGTTGGCATCGTGGCAGCTTCTGAGTTGCCATTGCTGGGGACAAACTCCTCAGGTTTGGCGACGAATTGGGATTGCGTTGTATGAGCGCTTTCGGTGTTGCTCTTAGACAAGTCGGGTTTGTTGTCAGATGATGAGGAACTTGATGATTTCTTGCTACTTGTTCGAGAAAACGTTCGTCTGGACAAATTTGCACGAGAGATATGCGGAAGAAGCGGCTTGTTTGTATCCAGCACTATAGGATGGCGTATTTTCAGAAAGACATGAGAATCATCATGAATATCCTCCGCGTGTTCCTCGCACTGTTCACAAAGATCATAATTGGGGCAGTGACCGCACTACGGTAAAGCTACAGATCAGTTACGGTCGAGGGACCTTTAGGCTGGAGGAGGTTCATTTACCTTGTAGCGAGTCCCCACGATGGTCTTGTTGCAACAATCACATACGATGAGCGAATGAACTATTTTGGATGCAGCAAACCTCTTGAATGGATGGTCTGGGTGTTTCGTATGTACGATGCAGCTGTCGCAAAGGTCAAAATCTATAAAACCGAAGCTTCAGAAATAAAAGTGCGAAGAGCAAGCAGTGATAAAGTACACTGACCAGTGCAAGTAGAGCATGAATAGCGTTCTCCTGAGATGCGCTCCCCACACTCGTTGCATTCATAAGAGAGTGTACGGGTCTGCTTTGGTTCTTTTGTTATCTGAGGTGTATCAGGCTTTGGTATAAGCTTCTTGCTGGACCAGATAAAAGTGTGCGATTTATCATGCTTGGCCTTTGGCTTACACTTCATGCAAAGGTCATAATCAGGGCACACCGTGCAGTGAAAACGCGGCCTATTTACTCTCTATAAGCAAAGTCTCTTTGTCTATCCGAGTGAACTATGTACAATTACCCTTTAATATCTGCCCTGCAGAGGTCACAGAATACGCCAATGCGATGACCATCGTCATTGGGCTTTGACGTCCCGGCTTTGTTCTCAGGTTGCACAAACGAGCTCAATGTGGTCCGATAAACGTCCGCAGCTTCTTTTGCTGCGGCAGTGACGCTGGCGACACTGTTCTCGACAGTAGTTTGCAGATTTCTGAACTCTTTAACAAGCGGCTCGACAGCATTACGCGTACTAGTCAACGCCTCTGCTAAATGAGCAAACTCTTGCTGAAGTTTGCCCAAGCCGGAGCAGGTGTTGTCGAGAGCTGACGATGCGGCTTCGCTCACGTTGCGTTGAACAGTTGTTTGGAGCTCATTGAGCTCATGCTTCAGCAAACCGGCAAATTCCTTAACCATTTTGGTCTTCAAAGTACCAAGCTCTTCCTGAAGTTGTTTGGTTGTGGACTGTACGATATTCTCCGTCGTCTCACGACGAGGGTTCGTTGCTGCCGTTTGCCGAGATCGTGTCGACTGGTTCACATGAAATATCTTACTTGTATAAGAGTAAGAAGACATGTAATCCAACGCATCATTCACATCGTCGTCGGTGCTGATAGCCACCCAATCACTCTCGCGGTCAATATAACTGATTGTAAAGTCGTTAAGCTGAAATAGCTCTCCAATCTGGAAAACATACCACTTTTAGGATTGGTTTGAATGATAAGGATAGTAAGATATTTACCAGCTCGTAGAATTGCTTGCAAGTGATGGGTCGTTTCAAAGAGAAACGTCTAATTTCCCTCTCCCCTGTGTTTTCGTCAAAAATAAAGTGAGCTTTATAAATATTGTCCTGCTGATAATACGACATTCTTCATTGACGGCGTGGCCAGTGGGAGAAAAAGAAGGAAGAAAAGAAGAAAGGAGATGCTGCAGAACGCTTTTTCTTATGCCAAGCAATGCTTTAAGGCAATTTTAGGGCCACGCAAGACTTTCTTGATCATGCACCAAAGGCTCTTTTGGACACTCGCCAAGAAAGGAATCGATACGAGCTTAATATAACTTCCGTGTTTGACAGCAACGCAACATGCTTTTACCTTCCGAGCGTATTGAGATTGCACCGTCCCACTTCTGATGACTGGTGCCTCAACAACAGAAGCATCTCTAGGCCGAACGAGCTATTTATCTCCCTATCTATCATAACTAAAGACAACAAAGGCTTCTTTATCACTTTCAAGCTGCTCCAACAAGCGTACATAGCAGCGCCTGCCACTCGCGTTGATTAAGCTCCTTTATCTTGATCTGAACACAAGCCATGGAGCGCCGCTTATTATAATTTATTTTGATTATAAAAGGGGTCGAATTTATTATTATTATTGAGAGTGGGGTTGCTGGCGAAACGGGAAGCCTGGGATGTCTGCCAGTAATCGCCACAGGCAGCAGAAACGAGGTCAATAACAGTAGCACATCAAGACTGCATTGATAAAAATCGACCTCTGGAATAGCCACATGATTTTCAACGTGCACCAGAACTACCTGTTATGATGATTCTTTTCATAGCATTACTTCTTTTTCGTCAGGTTGAGGTCTCTTGTATCGCGCATGAATTTTTCTGCTGCCGGGGGGTTCAGTCAGTTTGGGAAAGCCCGCCAAGGCCCGCTCGCTTAAATTTTCCCCTCTTTAAGCTTTAACTTTAACCGGCACACCCATGGACGACAATATTAAGGTTGTTGATGCTCAGCCGCAGACTGCTTCGAGTACTTCGTCTTCACAAGGACTCAACGCGAATGTGCTCCTGAACAACACTCTGGACGGGTTCGCGAGCCTGAGTTCCAAGTTCAATCCATTTGCCCAGAAGCTCGGCAAAGGCATCGGCCAAGTGAGACAGGTCAGGACCCCATCGATAAGGCTGATTGGGAGGCACACACAGAGAAATTGACCCCCATTGTCCAGTACGCACAAGAACGTCTTGGTACCGCCGAAGACATTACGGAACTGCCTCAAGAGTACAAAGATCTGGAAAAGGTTATCTTTCTTCTTTGGGAGCGTGATGGGGGTTGGAGATGACAGTAATGCTCAATGGGGCCCCCAATTTATTTCATTAGCGTGTGGATGCTCTCCGCAGCGTCTATGTCAACTTGCTCAAAGTCTCACGCATCTACGGCAACCCTTCGTACGATTATCCCGTCCAGTTTCAAGAGTCTTTGGCGGGTATCTCGAGCACTTTTACCTCGCAGTTTCAAAACTTGGCGCTCTCACCAGCTGACCGGGCGCACGCCGACGCCAGCCAACAGAAACAGCAGCAAAATAATGAGAAACAGCACCCTCGAACTTTATCGCATGCACTTTCGCGCGTGGCGGCGCAGGGATCGCAAGCTGTGGGCTTGGAGGACCCACTCGGAACCGCCTTGTTCAAGGTCGCAACCGTGGCCGAGAAAGTCGGCGACACTCGCCTGAAGATGGACCAAACCATCGTGTCCAAGTTTAACCAGCCCATGCAAACCACTCTGAACACAGCCATCGAGCAAGCGCTCAAGGCCAGACGCAACGTGCAGTCCGCCAGACTGGCGCTGGATGCTTGCAAGGCCAGATATCGTTCTGCACGACCGGAACGGTCGGACGCTGCTCGTCTAGAGGTTGAACAAGCAGAGGATCAGTTCGTGGCTGCGGTCGAGGAAGCCACGAGGCTGATGAAGGCTGCATTGGAGAACGTGAGAGTCTTTCTCGTTATCATGAGTATACCTGGGTACTAAACTTTCTACTTTAGCCTGAACCCTTCCGTAACCTGGCCGATTTGGTTGCTGCTCAAGCTGCGTTCTACAAGGAAGCTCACGAGTTATTGTCAGAGCTTGCTCCTGAACTTGACGAAATTCAAGTGACCCAAGAATCTTTATATCGAAACAGCCACGAGTAAAACCGCAAAGGATGCTATATCCCCTATCCCCGTCTTATTGTTTTGATAGCCTATCAATTTGCCCGCAATACTATATTGTTTAAATATTGGATGCGTAATCTGGTTGTAGAAGGGCGGATCATCGATCTGATATAGAAGAAATGCGTCGTTCTTCAGACGTCAACGACCCTTCATTTCCCCCGTATCCTCCTCTCTGACAGGTCTAGAGTAGATCAGATATCCAGCGATTGATAAGCATGAATTGGCGACCCCGCAAATGCGAGGGAAAAAAAAGATCACATGCTTAGCAGGAACTGGGCTTACGGAAACCCTTTGAAAATAGACGAACTATTGATAACGAAGGCATTGGCGATCCGTTGTTGCAATGTCGCATACTCCAACATCTGTTCCTCATCATGTGACAGCAGAGCAGAACGACACTCATCCTTCCAACGAAGAGCCTGTGAAAAAAAGACGGTTGTCATTGGAGCGAGCGATGGAGTCAAACACAAGCACCGCGAGTTTATCCAAGTTGTTCAATAAGCGACCGCGGTCCGGGTCCATTGACAGCCAGTCATCGTCTTCATGGATACAGCGTCTGTACCCTTCTCGGACACAGCAGCGTGTTGCGTCACATGACGATGCGACGTCGAAAAATGAGCCCAAGGCTCCGGAGAATTCTTCAGGGATGGGCGACAACGGTGGCAATGGCAACGATGACGGGAACAAAAAGGACGAAGCCATGCCCCAAGGGTTCTGGTCCTGGTTTGGATACGCGTCAAACACCACCACCGCATCCGTGGACAAAAAGATGCAAGAGACAACAAGCATCGATTCGAAAGCAAACGATCGGTCTTATTGGAGGTCACTGTTCTGGTCTTCAGAGCCAAACGGCGGCGACAGCGTGATCATAGACCCATCCAATAATGACGAGAGTAATAACGTCCCAAGACCGACGCAGCCTGCCAAAAAGAACGCCGTTTTACCGGCCCTTCATAGCCCAGTGTCGACGCCCTTGAGCAGCCCAACGACGGCGACCGCCACCGCCACCACCAGCCTCCTCAGCCGAGCGCTGAATGCGATCAATGCCATGTTTGTCCAAGCCAAGACCGAGTCGTCATCCAGCAGCAGCAGGTTCGTCGCGAGCATGGCAAAGGATCCGGGCAGCAAAAAGTTTGTCATCGTTGGCGTGCACGGCTGGTTTCCGATGAAGCTGGTCCGGAGCATGATTGGCGAACCGACAGGGACCTCGACCAAGTTTTGCGAACAAATGATGCTCGGCGTCAAGCAGTACTTTAGAGACACGCACCGCATCACGATCCCAGACCGGGCACTGACATGCATCCCGCTGGAGGGCGAGGGAAAAGTACAGGAACGCGTCAACAAGTTGTACCATAGCCTGGTCAATAATCCAGTTTGGCTCGACGCCTTGGCTTCGGCCGATGTCGTCTTTTGGGCGACGCATTCGCAGGGAACGCCAGTTTCTGTGATGCTGCTTCATCGATTGCTCGAAGAAGGCCGGATCCACTCGTCGCAACCGATCTGTCTGTTGGCCATGGCTGGTATCGCGCATGGTCCATTTCCATGGCTCAAGGGTAGCCTGATTGTCAAGGTAAAAGAAACAATGTTCCACTCTTTAGCTAATGGGAGCGAAACTAAAAAAAAGTTGATGATATAAAGTACTTTGAAGCAGATGCAGCACGCGAACTGTTTGACTTTATGGACTCGTCCAGCGAGATCTCTCAAAAGTTTAGACATTCCCTTAAGTTTCTCTTGCAGAGTGGACGCGTGCGGACCGTGCTCGTGGGCTCGATGCAGGACCAAGTCGTTCCCTTGTACTCTGCGATCATGACCAGCGCAACGCATCCGAGCATCCTGCGGGCGGTTTACATTGATGGCCACGTCTACTCGGAAGACGACTTTTTAATCAACCTCATCACGTTTGCGCTGCGGTTACGGAACGCCGGATTTTCAGATCATGGCCTGCTGACCCATATCAGCGAGGTCTTGGCAGGCAACCTTTATGCATGGGAAGGCGCCCACTCGACCATTTACGAAGAACTCGAGGTCTATATGATCGCTGTACAGTGTCTGTTCGAGACTGAACCTGCCACTACTTGGAGGACGAGCAGCAGCAGAAAAAGCCTGGATTTAAAGGAAGAGCAAGTTATGCTGGATCCGTTTCATGCCAAGGTACGACAGAATCCGTTCTATCTACCCTGGGCCATGCGCGGTATCTGCGATGATGCTCGCGTTCTGGGCGACGAGATATTTAGCAGAGAACTTGAAAAGCTGCGTGCACTCTTTGATCGTTGGACGCCCGCGAGCGCCAAACTTCGAGAAATCAAATTTCGACTCGAGCCACTCAAGGCTCGCCTTTAAAGAAAAAAAATACCCATCCTTACTTTATGCACTCTGTGATCTTAATACTATTACATACATCGATGCGACTTAAATTCTTTCCAATAATAAATGTTACATTCTTAAATGGATATTCTATGAAGACAAAGTTGTTTCGATATGCTATATGGTACTAGTCAATGAAAGGTAGATAGAGAAAACGGAATATTACAAACGTCGCAATATTATCTAAATGAAACGAGCAAGCTCACTGGAACCAATATTCAGATCGGGTGACTGGGCGTTCAAGGCTCGGATGAGTGCTATCAGTTCAGCCCGAGTGGACTCAGAAAGCTGCTCTTCATCTGACAGAACGTGGTTGAAGATTGGCAGAAGTTGTGGGACGTGTGCCAGAACCTAAACGAAGTACAATTCAGTACTCGTAGCTCAATTGCCCTCTGTTCGATTCTTTCAAGCAACTTACGAAGCTGTTGTTAGAACGGAAGAGCTGGAAAAGACAGTTGAACACTGGTTCGTTCTCTGCGAAATCAGCTTTTAAAGGAAGAGCACCCAAGAAGACAGGCAGCACTTGATCCAGAGGAACGGCTTCAGGGTGCGCCAATATCAGACGGGCAACAGCGCCTGTTGCGTTGTCAGTAGTATTTGGCAAGGACTGATCATGGAATAATGGGTGCAGAGCGGTCAAAATGGCGGGGTATTGTCTGCCATGAGACAGATAGACGTTTAGTCAACCATTACGCTCAAAGAACAGGTGGTCCCGTCACACTTACGAGCTAAGGTCAATCTGAGAATATGCGGCCAATGCACCAAGTGCAAATGCAGAGTTGCTTCGGACCGTTTGGTCTTCATCCGTGGTTCCTTTGAGGAAAAGTTGCAACAGTCGTTCTGTATGCGGAGTAATGGCTGATTTGACACCGGTAATGCATTCACCCAAGCAGCCAATGGCCATGGATCGTTCAGCAGCTGTCTTGGTCTTTTTCTGAAGAAACAAATGGAGTTAGAAAAGCCAACCAGACAGGGATAACGGGAGATACATACATAGTACTTTGAAATCAGAGGCAAGAACACGTCAAAGTATGAAGAGAAACCTTCTCCAATGGCTTCGCAAAGAGCTGCCACCAGATCAGATGCGGCACCGATAAGCAAGGATTCTGACTCGGCCTCCTCGTCTTCATCTACAAAGTCCTCTTCGTCGTACGCCTGTTGGCACACGGACCTCTTTTCAAAGATGTCCAGCAGGTTGCGAGCAATTTCCTCCACATCTAAACATGGACTCAAGTTATTGGATTGTCAAACAAGAGTACGTAATAAGAACTTACGGTCTGCAACAAGACATGGGCCCATAAGTTTCAAAGCTTGAATCATTTCTTGGCAAATTTGCACAACAACCATTCGGTCGTCCTCGTCCTTCCACATGGTAAGCACAGTTGGCATCACAGTCGCGATCATGTTTTGGACGTTTTCGTGTACTGGGTAGTTGACAGGCAGACCAGGCGTCCATTCGGGAGGGTTAGAGATATGGAAAAATGTTCTGACAAATGCAAACAAGCTTCCCGTGACAGCCTTGCGGACACCATCGAACAAGTGGAAAGACAGCTGCTGCAATTCATGAACAGACTGCTCGACATATGGCAGAAAATGGCTACGGGTATTCTCAAAGAGTTCACCCAATGCATCAGCGGCGAATTCCTTTTCGTCAGCAATGGCCGAGTTGATGTTCAGAGCATCGAGGTCGTCTTCCTCGTCATCATCCACACTGCCCGTAGTCAAGTCGATCTCTGTAACCGCAAAATTGTCATCCTTCTCTTCGGCCTGACAAGATGCCAAGATGGGTGGCATGATGGTTGGCAGATACGGGGCGAATTCTTCACCAAACACTCGCGCAAGGACAGCAAAGAATGCGTAAGAACATTCTCTAAGACGAGGGGAGTCGAGCTGAAGTTGTTCGATCGCGAGGTTCATCAGTTCCTGAACACAAGGGCGGAATTTCTCAGCACCGACGGCCTCGGCAATGGCGCCAGCGGCGTCAGTAGCAACACCACGCAGAAGCTGCTGATCATTGCCCTCCTTCATCGACATCAAAGCACGGATACGCGGCATCACTTCACCAAAGTAAACGTGGAACTCTTCACCGGCGGCGTGACCAGCACTTCCGATAGCTGCAATCACAGTAGCCTTGGTCTCAGTTTGTGCTGCGTTGTCCAACAATAGCAAGAGTTTTTCCATCAACATTGGCAAGTATTGGATGACTTCGTTACCAAGACCTTCCAAGATGGCATCCAAAGCGTTGCAGGCATGCTTTGTAACTTCTGGGTTGGTGTCGTTCATCAGGTTAAACACAAGTGGAAGAAGGACTTGGTGATGCTCTGCGATTTCCGTCGGAAGCTCCTCTGCTAAACAGCCAAGAGCCATGCATGCTGCACGACGAACAACAATTTCCGGGTCACGAAGACCAGCGCAAACGACCTGAAGCAATTCCTCAAACTTTGAGCTCATATAGTCTGCGCAACCCTCGATGATCACTGCGAAAGCCATCATGGCTGCCTTTCTGAACCCGGGATTGGGGTTCTGCATATAGTTCAGGACAATAGGCATGACAACTGGGAAAACTTGCTGTGGCGGCATGTTGTTGGCAAGTGCATTGAGAACTTTGTAAGACAGCTATATAAAGACGTTTCCATATCAGCAGTTGATAACAAAGTGTCGACAAGCCCAATATTAATCTTACGCGAGATGGAGAATCCTCATCCACGTCTTCGGGATCTTCTTCAGTACCGATTGGCATCAGTCCTTCCACAAGGAAACCGACCAGCTTAAGACTGCGAATCTTGTTCTGCTTGCTGATAAAGATTCGATTGCATTAGTACCGCGCGTCTTATCATGCCACTGCATGGAGCAACTTACTATACTGCAGCCCACATCAGGAACGACAGCGCCATGACACGGATAGAATCATTGACTTCGCGATTTGCACCCACGTTCAAAAAGAAGCGAATGAGGTCAACGAGATGGTTGGACAAGAGTGGAACATCCTTTGGTACACAAGAAAAAAGTTGTCACAATGATGGTTCCAATCTCTCGCAGACAATGCAATTCGTACCAGCATCAACAAAGTGTCAAAGACTTCAAAAATCTCGCTGGCGTTTTCTTCATCAGCATCCTTCAAGCACTGTTCCAAAACATTGACCATGGCAGGAATCATTTCTCTAAAGTATTTCTGAAAGCGTTTTCTGGTTAGTTTCGTTCTACACGAGTCTGTTGTGTCACCTACGATGTTTTGCTTGTCTTCATTGTCGATGAACTCTGCAAACTTGCCAAGGATCCTAGCTTTGTTTATCAGTACCGATAGAGCCCCAAGCCCGATTCCAGGAGACAGTGATGTACTTACAGAACCGTAGTCACTCGAACCTTTTTACTCTCAGGGTCGACAATGGACTTGTTGAAAAGCTGATAAAGCGCTTCGGTGTGGTTCATAAAGTAGTCGCCAATGACTTCAAAAAGCGCATACAAAATGTATGTGCCCACTTCGCGGTGGGAGGGGTTCGTGCTGGCACAAGCTTCGTTCAGGAAACCGAGCAAATCAGGCCACCGGTTCTCTGGTACATCGATACGTGCTACTGATGAAATAACCCGAGCAGTGGAGTGACGTACAATCTCTCTGACGCGCGTAAAGGAAAAGAAATATTGAGTTCTCCCCCACTTTGTCCTCGCCTTTCTTACGACAAGCTTACTGCTGCTCATTGAGGATAATCTGAAGGAGTTGGCTGCGAATGGGCACTCGGTTCTCTTCAGGAATCTCTAGCCACCATTTGCTGATACGCTTGCGCAGTTCAACAGCAGCCAGCTGCCGCACCTGAAAGTGAGGGGATCGCCCAATGATCTCAACCAGTGCAGGGACACACTGAGCAGTAGCATAAAACTGGGTGTTCAGAGTCGAAGTAGCCTAATGAAGCAACAACAATGTAACCGAGCTCCAGAATCAAACGAGAGTACGCGCAATAGTGCCTACATTCCGGATTGTGTCTGAATCTTGAGCACTGGCCAATTTGGTCAGAAGCTCGTCAAGGCCTGCCAGGTATTGCTGCTGCAGAATGGTGACACGTTATTTGGCGTCTTCCTGTTTCTTCTGCAAAAGGTCATACCTCCATATCACCTATGCCTGCGAGGAGGACGGGAAGGCTTACTGCGAAGCTAGAAGAGGAAAAAAAAAGAGGCCCAAAAATTTTTTTGTATCAGCTTTTAAGGTTCAGTTTCAAATACACAATGGCTTGCAGATCCAAGGTTATGGTGGCTTTTCTTGACTAATCTCACGATGTAGGTGTATCAATGCAAGATATATATTGTCAGAAAGATAAGCTATGGGATCAGGAAAGGCGGCCATCGTAAGAGAATCAAACGTGGATTTCTTTGTCGATCGGCAAGATCGTCATATAAACAAAGACTTGCATGCATTACGTACGGATCTGCTACGCGTCTCTTGTGATACATCTACCTCTATACACTTAGACCCGACGCAGTATCCACTTGGTATTCCGAGCTGTGATATCCATTCGAAAAGAGAGAATGTGTCAGGCACCACAGCGTGCCTTTTCAAGCTGCAACGTCAACTCCAATATTAAAACGCGGAGAAAACGAAGTTGTTGATAAGTACGAATGATTTATGCAGACTTTAGGCTTCATCTCTTGAGCGAATTAGAGATGCATTTTTAATACCGTGTGATGCGAACACCTTTTGCCTTGAAGCAGCCGCCGTACCAGACACTGACGCTCGGAGAATATGAAGACAGGTACCCCATCTCCCTGGCAATGGACTTGGACAGCTGAAATATCAACATTTTTGCTGCACACTCCTCCCGTCTTAAACCATCCTTTTTCCATAGTCTTCTTCTTTCTCTGTCTGGAACCCTTTTACCTCCATGGCCGATTCTGATTCTGTATCCAACACCTCGTCTTCGTCCAACAAGCACCCAAATTCTCCGGTTTTGAACGATATCGAATATGCCACGTTATCGTCCTGTCGACCTCTATCGTTTGACACCCTGCCATTTACGGACTCATCTGGCGAAGCACGGCATAAGGAGCTTTTGAAAGAAAACCTTGATCTTCGAATGAAAAACGCTCGCTTGAAGGCAGCCGTAAGACGCCTAACGAAGTCGAACGGTTGTCTAAGAGATTATCTAGAAGAACAACAGCCCGCCAACGACTCTTACGAGGCCTATTTCCATGCTGCACACAAGGAGTTCGTAGCACTCCAAAAGAAGATCGAAGACTTGCAAGACCAGTTGGAAGACGCTCGGGCTAACGCCGCGATGCTGGAATATCAACATCATTACGAATAATCATAAAGTGCCCGCTCCCCCTCCCCCTCCCCTCCCCTACTTGGCTTTCTGTGATAATCCGTATACCATAAACTAAACTGTATACAAGCCTTTACGCGTCGTATTCAGATGTTTTTCGCAAATTGCCAATTGCGATCGAGAATTAGGTCTCGATGTCACAGGAAACATTCAAGTTTTGAGTACCGATGGACAGCTTTGGTGCGCAAACGTGAA
This sequence comes from Thermomucor indicae-seudaticae, assembly GCA_000787465.1. Taxonomy (NCBI): domain Eukaryota; kingdom Fungi; phylum Mucoromycota; class Mucoromycetes; order Mucorales; family Lichtheimiaceae; genus Thermomucor; species Thermomucor indicae-seudaticae. Next base: position 30,789 of record JSYX01000304.1, read on the forward strand.
TCACAGCGTGTCTACTGTGTCGGCGATGACTCCAAAGACATTGTTAATAGCTTGCAAACAATACACTATTCCGCCGCCGGAAAAAGCTCAAGTTTGATATTTTCCTCGGTACATCCATGTACGATTCCATCTAAAGACCTTCGAATCTCTGTTGTCTTTAATTTGACTTATGCTTCAACACGAACGCTGGTCATCATTTGAAGCTGCGCACCAAAAGAGATGCGTCAGGGTCGGCGTATGCTCACTCTAGGAGGTTCCAATCCTACATTACGTTTAATTCAATGCTTTTAGCACCATTTTGGCTCTCAATGACGATTCGGTCGGGCATAAGAGAGCTTTCGACAAAGCAGTCAAGCTCGACTGCTATACCGTCGACCCGTTTCCTGAAGTCGACCAGTGTGCCACCTGGACGTTGGTCCACTACATGGCCATCCTTACCAATGGTGGCCCGTTTGCAATCGACGGCAAGGCGCTCAAGAAGGTTTACAATAAATACTGCCAGGATTTCCCTTATCCACAACTAATTATACTAGGCTATAGTATCGCGAAACCTTGAGCAGTTTCCGCACAACGTTGCAGACCGCCGTCAAGCGGTTCTGCGACGTTTATAAGCATTGGCTGGCCGACGTTGTCCCTGTATGGATGGCCTACCGTTGAAAGATTTGTCCCGTGCAATCGGCATTGATTTTGGACAACGCTATACAGCGGCAGCGTTCATGCTGGCTGTTCCGAAAGGTACATGATATTCGCGCTTTTCTTGATTTGTAAGTTTGCTAAACTGCTGTATTGTTGCGTTCTCAGAGGCCCCACCAAGCAAGCAGCACTCTTGATCACCTCGACACATCTAGGACAAGCAAACCACCCGAGCCATTATTGCCTCATAATCTCCAAATGAATATCAGAGCAAAACAGTTTGCAATAAAGCGTTCAGAGCTATATGGAAAGAGCCGGAAATACTTATCACAGCTACAAGAAGGAAAGCCTCAAGAAGTACGAAATGAGGAACAGAATTTGTCGGTTGGCAGCAATGTCTCCAAGTTCAATTGCGTTGCCGCAT